>QVAJ01000834.1:0-49617 GCA_003546035.1 Mixornis gularis | reverse complement strand
TTTTTTTTAAATTTTTAATTTTATTCTGTAGCTGGGGAAACAATAATCTCACCAACATTATTCTCCAATGAATAAGGTAAACATATTTCACCATTTTCTTCTCTTCACTAAAGTTTGAGGCAAAACCCCACAAAATATTGAGCATGAGTTTTATGTGAAGCTATGAAAATACTTAACAGTGGAAGGATTATGGGCAAATTGAGGTTCAGTGATTCAGATTAACAGCTGTGTTACATTATTGATAGAGTATGCGTGTTCTATCTTTGCTAGGCTCTCTGAGACAGGGAAATGGAGGGAAAATATCCTTTGTAAATTTTTATTCTAGAAGCCTGTTGATGTTTGGTTATGTGGAAGTTGCCATTAGCTGACTGTGTCGGTTTATGCTGGGAGCAGATGTGCATTACCTCTTGGCTGCTGTTCTGTTTTGCATAACAGGAAYACAGTGACTTTTATCTGTTTATTAATTCAAGATAAGGATTTCAAGTGGATGTGTTCAGAAAAGCAGAAAGTGTGTGAGGAGAACTACAGGTGATATCGGCTGTGAWAATATTGAATGCAGTGGTTACGTACTGATAAATTGGTATCTCTTACGAAAATTCCTGTCTTAAATTCCGTCTTAAAGTGTCTGGTTTYGATTTGATTGTTATGGCACTAACTTTTTGCTTGGCTGCTTGATGCTGGCCCTTTGTGTTTCTCCTGGTATGATTTTCCAAGGAGCCTAGTTTTGCTTCCGTTTGTTGCATCTTTTCCACCTCTCATCATAAGGTGCCGGTACATTTTAGCAACAATGTGAACTGTTCTCTGATACAAATGAAATCTTGATTTAAAAAAACCCAGAAAAACAAAACCAAACCCAAACACAACTAAAACTACCGTAAACAAACAAACAAACCAACCCCACCAAAACTTTCAACGGGGTTCATGTAATAGGATTCTATTTTGTTTTTTAGGTGAGGATCTGTGACCGTAGGTTGTCCTGGTTAGCTCTGGAACAGTGTCCTGATGGTGCCCGGCTCTCTGTAGGCTCCTCTGCCCGTGGAGGGAACACATCCCGTGCCTTTCCTGACTCTCCTCCCACTGTGGGTCTGCCCAGAAGGACGTGACAACCCCATTCTTAATGGATCTTCCCTGTTTGCTTTTACCCTGGCTTTGTTTCCCGTGCACTTTTCCAGAAGCGGCACGAGGGCAGGTTTATTTCTCATTTAGGAATCCATTTATTGCCATGCGCTGGGTGCACAGAAGTACTGCTATTTCTTCATCTGAAGTTACTAATCCGACTTTGTGGCCCTCCTTTTCTTTTCCTTCGCAGAAAGAATTGTTAAGCACCGAAGGGGCAGCCCAGGGAGGCGGTGGGTCRCTGTCCCTGGAGGTGTTTAAGGGAGGCTGGACACGGCGCTCAGTGCCATGGTCTGCCTGACACGGTGGCGCCCGGTCAGAGGTTGGCCTCAGTGATCTCAGAGCTCTTTTCCAACCTCATGCATTCTGTGAGATCAAGAATCTGACTCCCGGGCCAGCCTGACCTGCCCGGSCTAAGGCACAGGGGGACCCCCGGTAGGTGCCCGCGTCCAGCCCCCTCCCTGCCCCAGGCGGGACCCGAGGAGGAGCCGGGAGGAAGAACCAGGGAGAAGAACGTGAGGACGGACCGGGAGGAGGAACCAGGGAGAAGAACGTGAGGAGGGACCGGGAGGAGGAACCAGGGAGAAGAACGTGAGGAGGGACCGGGAGGAGGAACCAGGAGGAGGAAGGCGAGGCGGGAGCTGCGCGGCCGGGGCGGAGCGGACCGGGCGCGGCGGGAGCTGTGAGGGGAGAGGCCGCCATGGAGGCGCTTGCGGTGAGCGGCCGGGGCCGGGCTGGGGCTGTGCCCGTGCCCTCACCGCTCCCTGCCCTCACCGCCTGCCCTTCTCCTCCTCACAGGGAGCGCCTGTGGCCATCGCCGTGGCCGTGGTGGCGGCGTCCGCCCTGCTGCTGCTGCTGCTCCGAGGGACGGCGCGGAGGCCGAGCGGCCCCGTCACGCTGCAGGACCCGCTCGCCAAGTACCCGCTGCGGCTGCTGGACAAGGAGGTGCCCGGGGCTCTGGGGACGGGGGACATCGGGGCTCCGAGGCAGCAGGTCCGCTGGCCTGCGGGGGTTCGTGGCCTGGGCTGCCCCAGGGGATCGAATCCGCAGAGCAGGATGGGGAACCCTCCAGGGATGGCTGTGACCCCCGCAGCCGCCCCGTGATGCTCCCAGGGTGGAGCAGGGTGTGTAAAGCGTTTATACCGCGCTCCGAACTGTTGTTTCCCGATGCTTGGCGTGTGTGAGTGCTGGCTGTGTTCGTCCCTCGGTTCCTGTCCTGGGTGCACCGTGAGAAGCAAGGCCGGCAGCCTGAGCCTTCTGCACGCCCTGTGTTGCCTGGTCCTTGGGCACAAGCATGAAATGTGCCTTGGGCACAGGGTTTCCTGATTTTATCTTTGTAAAGGTGCTGTAGGGATTGTGCAGGCAGGTAACAGTTACTCCTTGTAGAAGTAAAGAGGAGAAAACTGCTTCTGAAACTCCTGGTTATTTCAACTTTATTTTTCAGAGCCATTTCTGTATCCTTTGCCAGCATTTGGCTTGCACACTAACAAAAGAGCAGGCTTGCTAAAGCGTATTGTGTTCAGTGGTTTGAAATTCAAAGTAGTGGTGATGCTGACCTCATTCTAACTTCGGTTTTTTAGGAAATCAGTCACGATACTAAGAAATTCAGATTCGGGCTACCCTCAACGAGTCATGTATTAGGATTACCTGTAGGTAAGTACTGTAAACACTTACTYACATTTCTGGTTTCTCACAGTTCTTGGACTTCTGACTGTGAATTTAAGGCTCAGAAAAGCAAGGGGTTGAAAGCCGCATCTGAATGCTGCTGTCTCAGAGAGAAATGTCAGGTTTCCCAGAGGGTTGTATTTCTGATCTTTTGTGAGTGCTTTGTCCAGTTGTGTGGTKTRGGGTTAATGGAGCAGTGAAAGTGGRCTGAGCCTGATTGAATTTGCCACCAGTTAGGATATAAGCCAGAGTAGTACCTGTTAAAGCTTTTTCATATTTCTTATTTGCATTCTACTTCYATCTGACTCCCTCAATCTATTGGCAATTGCCCTCATGGTTTTGGCAAATACAGTCACACTTGTAAAGGAGAAAGGGGACAACTCTGCTGCCTGGGAAGACACTGAAATACTTACAGCCTTTTCTGTGCATGTGCTTACGTTTGAATTACACACATTTCCATGCAACTTTATCTGGAGTTCTGTAGCACAAATTTCAGCCTGGGGTTGGCCTTCTTTCCTGTACCCTGGAACACTGATGGCACTGAACCTTGGACACTGAATCAATGATAAAAGCTTCTCTCTCTGAGCTGCAGCTGTGGCTCTGCTTGGCAGTTCCCTGTGCTGTATGGCAGGTGTCAGGGTCATCCCGTTCCATGTGAGCATGTCTTTGCATGCTGCTTGTTTTTCTCCAAACTCTCTTCTGGCTTCTATGGGAAAGAGTAATGGAATTAACTAGACAAATGGTGAACCAGCTGAGACGTGCTCTGCAGTGCTTGTGTTTATCCAGATTCATTCTTAAGAATTTAGGAATAAGGTGCTGAAACTATACCACTTCCTGGGAGATTCCTGCTCCGTGCTGAAAAAAGAGACGGAACTGAGTGTTTCATACAGCATTTATATGGCAAAGATTTTCTCTGTCATTGCATGCGTAGCAGGTTCCCTCTTGTCCTCCAGGGATGAAAAAGAAAAGAGATTTTAATCCTTTCTCTCCAGGCCAACATGTTTACCTTTCTGCAAAAATCGATGGGAATCTGGTGATTCGAGCCTATACCCCAGTTTCCAGTGATGAGACAAAAGGTTATGTTGATTTAATTATAAAGGTAAGTTTTGTTTTCCTTTAATATGGATAAGTTGCTAATTGGAAGGAGGGCAAGTACTTCATTTTACTGAAATGGTTTGTTTTGATTTAGTCATCAAATTTCATCATCTCTCATTCAAATTTCATTTTCATCGGATCTCATCTTTTCCARATAGGGTGACTGCATGGCAGACAACTCATTTCACATTGCCCTCGAGTAGTAAGTTGTATCCTGTGTATCTGCTGTGTGGCACTGAGGGATGGCAGAGGGAGAGGAGAATCACTTCTCTGGCAATATTTCAGGAATTTCCCTAGTATCTTTTATTTGGCAGTGCATGTGTGGAAGTCRAGCACTYAGAGTGCTTCACTAAAAACTTCTGGGGGCTCMAAGTATCAGCTGCTCGTTATATAAAAGTCCTCATACCTTTTCTCTGTAGCCATCCCACGGGCAGCTGCACACARCTCTTGGGGTCTGTCCATCTGTGCCGGCAGCTGCTCTGTAGACTCAGTGCCTCAGCTCTTCTAGACACAGTGATGAGGGAAGTATGCCCAGCTCTGTCCAGACTGACCTGGGACTCTGCTATCCCTAGCATACAGCTCCAGCTCTTTCTCTGCTGCAGTCTTCTCTCTTTTCTATGCAGTTCTAGCTTGCTCCTTCCTGTCCCTAGCATGGCCACCCAGYCCTGYCTGTCCCTGGCAGGACCTCCTGTCCCTGCCGGCRGACTCAGACTGGCTCTCTCCCAGCTCACTCACTCTTTCATCACACCCAGCTGTGGGGGCAAGGCTGCTCCCACTCTTGGATAATTAACACAGTTGCAACATACCAAAGTCAAGACTGCTCTCAGCACTATGTTTATCTGTSTCCTGACAATCTCTCTCCCTCTAGATGCCTACACTGCTGCTAATGCTTACTGCAARCAGCTCTAAGCAAGTCAAGCAAGGGAAATCCTTTAAGATAGGAGATGCAGGATTATCTGATCCCWGGACTTCTGGATTTCCTAATCCTTTTTGATGGAGTTTGTCCTTACGCAAAAATCCAGGCTTTTTTTTTTTTTCTTCATGTTACAAAGGTGGTGAATCGTTGTGAATTGCTTAATGCTTCTTACCTGCTTTGAAAGTTGAAAAAGCTGTTGTGTGGTTTAGTGGGAGGGTTTTAGAAGGAAAAGATGCAGCAATGCTGTTTTCAGAAAGAGCAGCTACAAAAATGGGGTGACATAAAGCGACAGTGAAATGAGGGCAGCAGCACATAATCCGCCTGCCACCCATCCCTATTGTCCTGGCTGTTTGCAGGGAGCASAGGGACAGGTGCCCAACAGTACTTTTGTTTTGGCTGCTTCCTGTTGCAAGTCTCAAGAGACAACTGAGAGCAAAGAACTGCCTCAATTTCTTTCTCAGGTGCTGAATTTCAGGCCTGCAGGATTGTGTTCTACAGTTTTTGGTACTATCTGCAGGAAAGTTAGTGGCTGATAATGTGCAAATGATTGTTCTTACAGGTCTACCACAAAAATGTGAACCCCAAGTTTCCAGAAGGTGGGAAGATGTCCCAGTATCTAGATAACATGAAGATTGGAGATACCATTGATTTCAGAGGGCCAAATGGACTCCTTGTCTATAAGGGGACAGGTACTGTAACACAACGGTGGGAAAGCAAAAGGGAAGTATTGATTATTTTCAGAGGTGTTTTATAAAACTTGACAACCGTAGAGGATCTTTTTCTTTACAAGTGGAAAAGAGGAAAAATCACCTTTTTTAGACTTGATCACGAGTGGTTTGAGCCGCCAGAGTTGTTATGATGGGAGAGAGTATTTTGTGTAAGGAATAAGTGATAAGCGTCTCACTCCTGGACTATAAGTCTGAAAATATTGYTTTTGTATTATATGACTGAGAACTTTGCACTGGAAATACAATACCCCAGCTATACGTGTGGAGGGAGGTGCTCCAGATGCTTCTTAAGCAAGTGAGATTGTGGCTTCAAGTGCCCTCTGAGAATCTCAGTGCTGTTACTGGATAACCAGCTGCCTGAGGGCCAGCTCCGTTTCATAATCAAACCAGGTCTGAGTTGACTGTGAGGAAATAAGCTCAGAGAAGYAATCCTCTTGCAGGATACAAGTGAAAGATTTTGCACTGATCTTGACTGAGAGGAGTTGTGCACTTAAGTCTCACCTCAGAGTGCTCAGCACTTCTCTGGATGCTGACCTCCTGTGATCAGCAATCTCCTGATGAATCTATCTCAGTAGAAGGGAGGGATGTCCAGAAGATCTGTCTTTATTAACTGACCATCTCTAGTAATTTCTTCCCATGGAATTTGTATCCATGTTTGTTTGGAAGCTAATGTACCTACAGGTTTGGATTATTTCTTCTAGGTACCTTTCTTATCAAGCCTAATAAGAAGTCTGAAGCAGAGAAGAAGTTTGCAAAGCACCTGGGGATGATAGCTGGAGGAACAGGTAAAACTAATCCCATCCCGTGGAGTGTCTAGAGAGTGAAAATGTCTTTGTACATATATGTGAAGACTATCACTGTACTTTAGTAGCAGAGTACTTACACCTGCATTTCTTTTCATTAATTTCTTTCCATGGTGGCTACAYTGAGGCATTCCAGTGGTTTGAGCTCAGTCCTGGGGAGTAGCAGCCTCAAGGTTTGAATCTTAATTTACCTGTGACCTCAGAGAACTGACTTCATCAGTGACAAAAAGTATTTTAACAGATCGTCTTGAGGGTAAAATGGTGCAATATAGAATCTTGAAGAGAAAAGCCCTGCATGCAAGAATTGTGGGTTTGTTTTGGGACTGTTTGTCATAATAGAAACCCCCAGTCTCTGCGCTCCGTGTGGATTAGAAATCCAGAGATGTGCAGCCCTGTGCAAACTGAGATCCCATTGCAGACTGAAGGGAGGCAGCCTTAATACTGAAACTGTAGCCACGGAAAGAAACACCCACTTGATAACCATTTTGGTTTTTAACAGGAATAACTCCTATGTTGCAGCTGATCCRTCAGATCACCAACGATCCTAAGGACTCCACAAAATGTTACCTTCTTTTTGCTAATCAGGTGAGTATTGTGACCATCTCTTTGTTCTTCTTTAATAGCCCACTTGTTTTTGCTAGCTTCTGAGCTTTTTAAACTGATGGCACATGTTTCATAGTCTTTCACACTTAGGTGTCTTCTCAGAGTTTCACTGAATTCCTACATTAGGGAATAAACACTGCGACCAGATCCTGATCCCTCTTTGCTCATCTTAGTCCTTCACTGATTTCAAGGAAACAGGATTTGTTTCCACTAATCTGTTTGTACAGTTAACCTTCACCATCCTTGCCCAGGGACATTTGCCAGGGCCAGGGCCAAATTTGCCATGGTCAGGGACAAATCCAGCTCGTTGTGATTTAGCCTGGATTAACAAGTTGTTCTAACTGCCATCTTTAGGACTGTGTTTAGGTGGCACAGTTTGTTGTTCTTAGTCTCAATTTACATCAGCCTGTAATGATAACAACTATCGTGGAAGGGGAAAAATACCAAATTACTTTCTTAATTTGCATAATTTTTATCATTGCATTTTGTTGTGAATGGCAGATGAGCTCCCATCAGAGGGCTCCTGGGATGGTTTGGAGCTAAACAGCACTGTCATTTTGCAGACAGAAAAGGATATATTGCTGAGAGATGAGCTAGAGGACATTGCCAAGAGGCATCCTGAGCAGTTTGTGCTGTGGTACACACTGGACAGACCTCCAAAAGGTAGGAAATGCTTTTGCTCATCCCTATGCAACAGTCAGAGCTTCGCTTTTGCTCATGGGGACATCGGGGTAATGTCAAGTGTTCTTGTTCCTACACTTTGAAACTCCTCAGAAAAAAACCTTACCCCACATCCTGTTTTAAAAAGGGATCTAAGCCAGGTGGGCCTTAAAAAGTGGGATAATAATATAATTAACCTCATTTGGGTCAGAYGTGCTACTCAGTGCATCTCTTGGTGCATTTCAGTTTTTGGGAATTCTCGTCAGAAGTTCAGCTCTGTTTTGTGCTCTCTCCCAAATCAGGTTATGTTGGCATGCTGTTGGCATAAATTGTTTAACACCTGTCAGTATTATGAGCACATCTTTGTTTTGCAGCAGCTCCAGGTTAGATTCTGGTGAAACAGAGCTGCCATGTGTAYGGATTAAGGCATCGTTTTCCTACTTGGCTCACTTCAAACAGCAGATGCATTCAATAATACTACTGCTTGAAATAGTTTARCATTTCTTTCCTCTTTTAATTAGTTTTCTCTTATCACTAAACAGAGCTDTTGTTATCACTGAACTTTGTCACCTCACCGCTCCACCTCAAAAAAAAAAGTACAGGTCTCAATACCTCTCCCTGCCACTGGGTGACCCCTCTTCACTGAAAAAGCCGATTCACTCTTCTTTTTTATTCCTACCTGCTTATTTCCTTTAAATTTTATAAGACCTCCATGTCTTATCAACCACATCCTTGTTATCTACACGCYTGTTGTCCCTGTGGAAGGGGATCACTAGGTTTGAGCTGAGTGAGAAATTTAACCCTCTCCCGGCTTGCAGTGATGGTGCCATAACTTGATTCTTCAGCTACTAAAGGAGGTTTAAAAAGGCTTCAGCCTGTACAGAGATTCAAAGTAATTGAATGAATTTCTTTGTTGCAGACTGGAAGTACAGCTCTGGTTTTGTCACTGCAGACATGCTGAAAGCCCACCTGCCTGCCCCTGGCAGTGAGACCCTCATTCTCATGTGTGGGCCACCACCAATGATTCAGTTTGCCTGTCAGCCCAACCTGGACAAGCTTGGCTATCCCAAGAGCAGTACCTTTGCTTATTAACGTTGATGTCACCTGACACCTTTTTTGGAAGTACTGCATATTTTTTCTACAGGAACAGTTGATGTGCAGCTGTGCAGCATTTGGGGGGGGTGTGTGTGTTTTTAACCCCTTGATGTAATTTCTATGGTTTATAACTTCATAATTACCTTGTGTGTTTTAATACTAAGAAGTTGACAAATCCTCTTGAATGGTGTGGGAGTTAGTCTGATGTCTGAGATTAGTATAAAACATTAATTCTGAGGGGAAAAAAACAAAGATGAGAGGTCATCCACATGAATTTCTGTTAAATCATTCCACAGTCGGAAGCAAGAGGGGAACATTCAGAATTTATTCATAACAATCAAAAAATAAGCATTTATACCAGTGTTATGCTAACTAGGATTTCTTACTACGTATATTTAAAAGAAGAATCAGTTGTTTTGTGGATTGACTATTTACAGCCAAATTAGCACAACAACACACTGAGTTGTAAATACAGCACTGAAAGAACTAGGAAATGTTGTGTTTGGAATATCCCAGGGCTGCTGGAGCAGCTAGTCCCATTTGMAGTGCTGTAATAAGTCTGTTGGCTAATTGACCTGACAAAGTATTTCAAATGCCTGTGGTACCTGAGCTGGTCACTAGCACTGACTGCGTTGCCAGACTGGTACATTTAGTACCTTTTATTAAACAGGAGTAGTTTGCTGATGCATACACTTACTTCTCATTCTTCTGAGTTATCTTCTTTTGCAGTTTGCAGTGATTGAAAAGAGCCTGCCTTGATTTTACCACTGTGGACAGCCAAATCATGTGTTTATTTTCTTACACCTGACCACAGAGTGCAAGCTCTGTCATCAGAGACTGGTGAAGTGAGGACCAGGATAGATCACCTGTACAAAGCACCCCAGGTAGTTCTCAAAGAGCTCTTGCTGCATCCTGTGGCSAGCCCTGGAGTTTCCCTCTTTATTTGGGAGGGTTGTGGCTGGCAGTGACCTGTCCTCAGGCTATATTAGAACCGAAAGCAACACATGCAGCTGGCAAGGAGAGAGTAATGCAAACCAGCCCTATACAAAGTACTTTTCCTTACAATTAAGGAGATTTTTTCCTGGTATTTATCTGTTTACTAACAGAGCTTCTTAATAGCTCACTAATACAGGAGGTGCACATGTAAACAGGTGCCACAAGTAATTGTTGCTCTAAAGGTGACAGCTTCACCCCCAGACCCTCAAAAAGTGAGAGGCCATATTTCCCTCTGATGCAGTTCGGTCTAGCCCAGTACAACAGCAACAGATTTATTTTGTCAGGTGTTTTAAAGAAATAAATCTTGGTTTTATTCTGGTACTTTCCTAGTAGTCTCAGAGTTACCATTTCCTGCTGCAGTTGTTTTTGCCTTAGGTAAAGATTTATGACCATAGCAGCTCATCATCCTCATAACAGCAAGGGCTTGGTGGGCAGCGTCATGTTCTATCCTTCCCATCCTACAGTGCACTGACTTGGATATCAACAGGGCAGGACAGGTGCCAGCAAAAGGGAGGAGAGTTTGAAATCCCTTCTGGGGACCAGTCTGGCAAGACCACAGGAGTGATGAGCGAGCCATTGCTGCTGCTCTCACCAGCATCCAGCTGAATTTCAGGTAGCTCTGATTAACCCCCATGATACAATTATGCATTAATGATTCCTGCACTACAAATTAATTATAAAAATAAAAAATTATAAAAGGTCTTTTATGTAACAGTACATCAACATAGCACGTAAAAGACAGCTGAAAAAAAGGACAAGATGTTGGCTTTCCTGACCGGGTGTGAGTCCCACTCCTCTCCCAACACTTTTTCCTGTTACATGGTGTGGGAAGACAGCACAGAGGAAAGTTACCTGTACCGTGTGGCTGCACTGACAATAGGAAATGCTGCGTGGGAGGTGGCAGTGGCAGGGAAGAGGTGAAGCTTTCCTGCTGCACGGCCTCCAGCTGCTCCTGGCCACTCCTGTGGGCATGAGGTACGAGTCGTGTTCTTGGTCATGCTGCAGCATCATCTCCAGTCGTCAAAGGTCGGTGTTAAAAACCTGCTGTCGTTCAGCATCTCATCCTGGCTCAGCAGCGTCTGAAAGAACAAGATGGGGAGGACTGAGGGTGTGGGTGAGGGGCCTGTGCTCCCAGAGACCCAGCTGCAGCGAGAGCAGGCTCACAACACGGGGTGAGCGCCACACACAGTCAAAGTTAATTCCCTCAGCTTTAAATAACTTTTTTGCTTGAGGAAATTCTTAAGAGGTTTTGTGTCTGGCATGCAACTCAACCATATTTCATAATTCTTCATTATGCCTTCCGATTGCTTATTTTTATTTTTTAATAAATTAGTTTCTGTGGAATGAAGAAGCCAACAGTGAGGTGTTTGGTTCTGCACAGAGTTTTAGCTCACGTAAATTTTCAAAAGTCTGTATCTCATTCCTAGCCAGTGTGACTGAGGTGGTGGTTACCTGCAAAATCTTTGAAGAATTGTTTTCATTTTGTCAGAGACAGCAGAGCTCATGAAAACTTAGAGAGGCCTAAATGAAGCTTAATTTCTAGAGCAATCTAAAAGCAGGGTTTCTTTCTGAGTGGATGTCCCAGCAGGCTGTAAAGAGATACTTAACAAGAGCAGAGACCCACTTACTCTTCATTACCACCAGCAGTGACCAACTTTCAGTGAGTTTTAGCAGAACACATTTGTGACTTTGGAAGAAGAGAGGAAGGAGTGAGTACATACCGTGAGGTGGGTTATGCCTTGGGAAAGAGCCCCTATTTGCATTACTGTGCCTTCTGAGTGTTCCATCTGTAAAAGCAGTCAGCAACTAGTTCAAATCAGACAGCATGTGCAATTTTATTCACTCTGCATGCAGCTTTGGGTGAGATCTGTGCCTGGACAAATGAATTTGGGGAAAGTTTAAAAGCTCCTTAACAAAAATGCCTCTGTGCTACAAGGTATGTGAAAATACATTTAATGACAGGAAGAGTGGATCCTGATTAAGAGATTGATTCCATGAAACTTGGCCTCTAATTCACAGGAAAAAAAGAAAAAGCTTAACTGATACTACCAATGAAAAGTAATATTTTCCAAATGGTCTAACATTACTAGTATTTCTGGTACGCTTCTTTCAGAGCCAAGAAGTYCTCAATGCAGTCCCACTTCTTTTTACATGGAAGTGTCACCAGTTCTGGGCACTGGCATTTCCTGCATGGGCCACATGCTCAGAAGTCATGCTTAATAGACAGACCATGCTCCTAGACAGTGCAAAATCCACTCTTTCTGTCATGCTTGAGTAACTGCACAGTGCAAGCTCTTGGCTCAAAGTTAATGCATTCCCTCACAACTTTAACTGAGCAAGTGGACGTCCACGCTCACAGTCAGGGTTTGGTGTTCTCCCTGTTTAGGAGCAGTACATTGAGAAAGACCACGGTCAGCCAGTGAACACCAACGAGATGTTAGATGCACTAAACCATGCAAAAGAAAAGATTACCTTCATAGTTAGTCTTTTCAATGTCGTGACCATTCTCTTATGAAGCTTAACCTGCTTTTATGTCACTGGAGAAAGGCCAGTTTACTGCAGCTGCCTCTGTGTGGCTCTTGTGTGTTGCCAAAGTTCACACAAGGCTCCAGGAGCGCTCCGTTTTTCAGGGTTTACATCCCTTTACACAACAGCAAAGTTGAAATAAAATGTGATGATTTTTAGTCTTCATAATTTCTCTGTATGCTGTCTAGGCAGTGTCATTCACAAGTTCACTACTACATTACAAAAGTGAATTAACTGTTGGTTTATTAATAATTTGTTCATTGCTGATGCATTGTCTTCACATATATTGTCTAAGCAGAACTACTCCCCACTGTACACCATGAAAGAAAGAAATCARTTGGATTCTCTGATTACTTGTATTGTTAAAAAATACAACCCAGTTGTACTGTAATATAACTTGATAACTTTATATAAGTTTGTCCAAATGAATTTATTACATTAAAAACCACCCATATAAAGATAATGAAAAAAATAGTGTGCCATACTAAAATTATGAAAGCTGGAAGTACAAAAGTCTTGTGTTTACTGCAACCACGCCCTTGACTGACAAAATACCTCGATCTTCGGAGTGTAAAGGTGTCATAGTCCTGAAAAAGGGCTTGAGGAWGGATGAGTTTATTATGGTGTTGATTAAAAAAAACCCCAACATTCTTAGTCTGGAACTCTTTCCAGTGTCCACAGGCACTACTTTTCTCAGTGAGTTCATGCGGATGTAGCAAAGAGTTTGTTATAGGGGAACATTTGGTTATTTGCAAGCTTTGGAATGCATGGAGAGGATGAGATGAGCATGGCATCAGTCTGTCTGTCCCACCTGATCCAGTTCCCTGTCAGTGAAAGGACTAAGTCCTTTGTGGCCACCATAGTTTTTCGAAGTACCATTCGTGGCAGCTGGGCTCGTATCCATAGGACAAATGTAGTCTGTAGATTCATCAAACTTCTTTTTCCTTAAGTTTCCAAAATGTGAAAATCCAAGTTTCTTTGGCTAAAATAAGGAGTCAACACAAGTAGTTTTGAGTAAGACAAGTAAGGTTGTTCTTTAAATATACAAAATCCTCTCCTTTTTCATTTACTGCTATGCCCTGCTCCTTCAGGTACATAGATTCTGAATTAACTACACTTGTTCTCAAGTCGGAGTTACAGTAGATGATAAATGCATTTATATGATGTTCTTTCTAAGAAAAAACAGACTGCATGCTTATTTTCAGGACCTGATTGAAACAGATACAAAGTAAAGGGTCTGGTAGCTAGAATTAAGGTAGCACTCCTAGAATTCACCTCTCCCTGCCCATGTTTATTTTCTTTGTAATTCGGAGCGGAGAAGTCTGACACCAACATCTCTCCTTTTTGACAGCAATGCCTACCCGAACTTTGGCAGTGGTGGTCAGAGGTGTGTATGCTGCTGACTCCATGATCTCTCTTTTTTCTTGTTGTGCCTCTGGCCCAATTAACACGTTAAAATTGGTGGTGAGGTGGCGGCGCAGGAGGGTCTTCTGGGGTGGGATGTTCAGGAGCATGGCCAGCGTGTCACCGTTGAAGCGAGGCTCGAGAATCTGGGAAAAGGGCAGGATGTTTATTTTTTATATAAATATTTGCAAGAGTAAACTACTACAGTGCTTAGCAGAGGATTTCTCACTAAGTACCTGTTCACATAGCTCACCCATGATACTGGGGTTTGAATGGGAAATACCWGAAAGGAGCCAAGAAAAAATGCTGAGCATGATCAGGCAAATATGTGTTTATATTTATCATCAAAMCATACGTTTGGGTTGAATAAGTTTCCTTTCAGAATTTTCTGCTCTACTCAGAGTACAAGCTTAATCCTAGTACAATTTCTACTACTGCATTTTTGCAAAAATTCTGCAGTAGTAGAATCATGGTGTTTCAGAACCCTGAGATTGCTGAGCTGCAAACAGTTCTGAATGTTTTGAATTTAAAAAATGTCATTCCTGACTGCTGGGATTTCAGGGTGGTTATTTAGTGTGGCTCAGAGTTCTGGTAAGTCACTCAAAGAAACACTCAGTGATGCCTAGTCAAAAAGCAACTTTAGCAGAGCACAGTTCAGGTTTCATTTTATGTGCTGCTGTCATACACTTGTGCACAGCTCTGCTTTGATTATAGAGTGGTTTAGCTGATCCTTTTTTATTTTAGTTCTCCTCTGTAACATGAAGATGCGTGGGTCAGATAAAGGGGCTCCTTAGAAGGCCTGATCACGCTGTGATATTGCAGATGTTTGTTTCTGCTCGATGAACATCAGATGAAAGATGGTTTACGCTGCAGTCTGTCCGTTTTTAATYGTGCAATGGTAAACTCTTACGATCAGGCCCCCGTGCACGCCGCTGCCTCGAAGGTTGGGCGCGTATTCYGCCAGATCCACCGATCTGAGCCACTCCATCACCCTGTGGTTGGACCACTGCACCACGTCGGAAGGAGACACGCTGTTCTGTTGGAGGGACCACAAAAGGTGATGACACCACAGCCTGTGAGTGCACAACTCGTATCCCAGTTCAGATAAAAACAGCCTCCCTCCTCTTCCTCCAAGGTCACTCGTTCTTCCCTGACTGAGGGATTGCTTCTCTTCAAGGCTGCTTTCAAGCAGTCCTTGATGAGATGGCAGACCTGGTCAAGTACTGATGAAATCCCATGTGTTCCATCAAGAGTGCAACAGCAGATATTACCGATTACAGGGGCCAAAAGGGAACGTTTYGACAATGGGGTTATCGACACTGTTTAATGCTAGGACAAAACTATACTGATCACGTAAGATTTTTACAGATTCTAAAAATGAGGTCAGACAAAAACAAATCATTCCAAATTATTCTCCTGGAAGATGAATTAACTTTTTTTCCCACTATGCAAAGAACTTGTGAAGAGAAATGCATGAGATTCAACTAATAACTGGCATAGCTACTGCTTTACGTGCAAGTCCCTAGATCACTGTACRCTGCTGAGTTTCTATCTCCTTTGGCTGGGACCAGGGAATTCGTGCTTGCTTAAATTAATTTATTTCAACATTCTTTTACCTCCTCAGCTGGCCTCCTCCGTAGACAGTGGGGGTTGAAGCCGTTGATGTGCAGCACGTGAATGGCACATTTAATACTCAGGTGATGCAGCTGACTGGTGACTTTCAGGAAGAGAAGGTCATTCTATGAAGGACAGAGGGGCACAGAGCACACACCTAAACAGATACTCTCCCCAGGAAGAAAGAGTTTAAGTTTGCTGTGTAGTTTTATATAACACTACAGTAACTGTGGTTTAGGAAAGATGGAAGCGTATACTTTAAAGAGGGTTCGGGTTTTGTTAGGGTGGAGACTTGGGCAGGGGGTTCTGCTGGTGGTTTGTTGGGGTTTTTTTTAACGTCGTACCATAGCAAGACCTGGCTAAAAAATGAAGGCAGGAGTGTAGCCTGTTAAGGCAAATCCAGACTGGGGCAGGAGAATGGGAGGAAAACACGGTGGCTCTATGTGGTTCATGGCGTGCTGTGGATGTGGTCGGAGCTGTACCCAGTCACTGGATTTCCTGCTGTTACTTTGCTGAATGTTGTTGCTAACTTGGTGTGGAGAACAATGAGCTCCAGAGGTTACACGTAATTCAGGTCATTTTACTTTTGATCATGGTGTGCTGCATGATATTGAAAGAAGAACTTTGCAGAAGTTAGCACTAACGTATGACTTATTTTATGGACCTTAGGAACASATTCCATGCACTAGGCAGCACAAAGGAGTTATTACTGGCACTAATTCTGTCTTTGTTGCAAAAATTCTTTTAACTGCTYACATTCAAAGAAAAATTWAAAAAAAAATGTTAAAAATTTTTGCTTATTCTGAAGTGAAAATTGGTAAAACTGAGGAGAAAGGATTGTACTTACCACAGTTAAGTACTGCAACATCCTCCCGTCTACTCTGGATTCATGAAACTGGTCTTTGTACTGAGGTAAACCAATGTCATCAAGCCACCCTGCAGATGTGAGAGCAATGGGGAACCAAATCCAGATCAGTGAGAATGAAGCCCTTCTCCCCTCTTGCCTGGCTGCTTTTGAGGCTTTCAGGTGGCTCCTTCTACCTATTCCTCTTTGCTGGGGACAGCCTCTTGGCCGCAGCCTGAAAGCAATTCCCACCGTCCAGCTGTGTCCACAGCAGCCCTGTGATGTTTGACATACAAGGTGTGATGGAGCACAGCTTCTGCAGCGTAACAGAGCTGTTCCTAGATTGAGCCTCCCCATTTAATTCCCTGCTGTCTGACAGAGTTCCCCATGCAAGAGCATACCACAAGCTGTATGTTTGGATGGCAAGAACAACACAAAAAACCCCTCAATTCYTCTATGGTGAAACTTAGTGCTTTTTAAAAGATGGTTGGCAACTGCTTAAACACAAATCAGGCTGCCCTTTCATAGAGGCGGGAGAAGTTCCTTCCAAACAATTCCGTGAGAGTCCAAACACTTACGTGTCACCCAGATATGATCAAGTTGTGCAGACTTCTCATCTTGTTTTGCATTTATAGCTTTAATGGCTAAAACCAATTTCTTCCTGTGCAGTGGATGTTTTATTCCCATTTCCTGCAACAAAAACCATCAACAAAGGGTTTGCCCTGCCTCTGGTTCCTCTCCTCGCGTGAGGTAACTACGAAAATTGATACTGTGGATTTCAGAGAGATAGAGCCAGTGGTTTGGAGGGACCTGGTTCAGGATCAGCAGGCAGAGAGCAGCAGTGATTACCTTTTCCATGTCCTGAGGCGTGGCAGTTAACAGCGTGTGGCCTGACGTCACCCACTGCCGGGCAAAAATCACRTACTGGCCCAGGCCAAAGTCCTCAAGCCAGTTACAAACTCTTTCAGTGCTCCACTGAGCAAATGGGGCATTGTGGTCGCTGAAAAGCACAAGAAACATTGGGAAAATCTTAAGAAAGAATCAGTGTCCATACTGGAAAGCTCATCGTGTGCCAGAGGCAGCACTGCAGCACATCTCTGGGTGTGCTGTTTTCTAGGGTGTCCTGGGAATTTGGCAGCCCAGCCACAACCTTTGGCTGAACAGTTGCAGGGCAGATAAGAATTTCCCATTTTCTGTTTGAAAAGAGGGAAAAGGGAATTGCTGAATCCTTATCATTACACAGATGAGGAGGTCATTATTCTCCTTGTACTTTAACAAGGTGAAAGTTTTGACACTCCAGCAAGGAGCTGGAGGAGTGCAGGCATGGGAGATTCTCAGGATGGGTTTTGCTACCAGAGAAATGCCTTCCGGCTGTTATGGAATTCCACGTGGACCGAAGGGCTTGGGCAAACTCCCCAGGAGGAGGGCTTGGCTGTGGGGCACATTTAGCGGCAGCAGGCTGTGCCAGGGAGGGGAGGAGCCCTTACCTCTTCTGGCCTTTGGCGTCCTTGGATCGGGACAAGCGCGGCCCGGCCGTTGCCCGGAGACCGCCCCGCCGAAACTCTGCCAGGCCCAGGTCGTCTGCAGGGAAGTTACCTGACTGAGTCCTTCGTATTCTTGCAAGACAAGAGTGCCACGACAGGGCTGTTAGCTGGTGACAGAGGCTGTTGGTTCTGCATGGAAACTACAGCGACAACTAACAGCTCGGCTAACCTCCCTGGAAACTGCAACTGCCGCGTGCCAGAGGCGGCTGAAGGCGTTCTAGGAAATTCAGTCTGGACCTCACTGTGGAGGGAAAAGAAAGAGCTCCGCAGAGCTGCAGTAACACTTTGCTCCAGTTAATAATCCAGACTTGGAAATGGCTGCTGTTGCTGAAGCAGATCAAGTGGACACAGCTCAACTGTGCCCTGCTTTCTGTTCTCTCTTATTTTTTTACCTGGTGTCTTTTGTAATGAACAACTTGCTACAATTTAATTTTTCGTGGCTAATAAAACTGCTGGCATGCTAAATTAATAGCATTGAGATGACAGCAGGGCCTTATTTCTTTCACCAGCATGACGCTGAGAACACTCCCAACAATTTTTCCACCCCCCACTGTGTACATAAGGACACACCCAGGCAATCCCAGATCTGCTTCTCTGAACCCCAAATTTTAGGTTATTCTTGCTTTAGATAATTGTAGATTTTGCTGGGAATTGGTTTCCTTCTCAGCTAAAATGCTTTGATAGTGAATTAAAAAAAAACAAAACAAAAACCATGACCTTACTTTCCCCAGATTTTCTTGATCCCTTTTGGACTCTTTCTGTTTTCTGGAGACCATAGAGATTGTGGACTTGAATCCGTTCCCGAAGAGAGAGGTGAAAGGTCATCCAAGACCACTGTACCATCCGTGTTCTCTGTTTCTCCTGGGTTAAGAACAGTATTATAGTCATATTTTACACTAATTAGTGATAAAACTGTCATCTGGGAGGCTGATGTTTAAATGCAGGACATGATACAAAAGTCATGGTACAGATATGTATAAAATTGTTCTTGTATTAAAAAAACATCCCACRTGCTCAGAAGGTTGAAAAAACAGCTGGATATTTCATACAAAAAACGTAAAAAAAAACCATTGGGTARAATAATTTTCTTATTTCAGTCTTTCCTATTTAACTACATTATTTGAATTAATTGAAGGTCTTCGTGCCTGCTCTTAATACCTCAACTCCTCCATCAAAATCAGTGGGAATTTTTGTAAATTCAGTAAAACCAGAATGAAATCAGGAATAAGTGTCATAAAAAGAAACCCGATGTGAATGCCACACAGCAGGAGTTATTACTTCATTTCAGTACTGCATGTAAGGAGTTCAGTCTAGAGGGCCCAGCTGGGATTAGTATTTCATAGGGAAAGGGAGGGGGGAAGGAAAGAAACAAAGGAAGCAGCAAAATGAGCGTTAAAGTTGCACCTTTTTTGTGATACAGTACCTAGCACGGGTGCACTGACACTCCTGACGCGATCTTCAGTCATCCCAAGAAGCAGAAAGCCAGATGGAGAAGCAAAGAAGATACAAAACACCAGCAAAATAAAGTTACAGAAGGGCAAAGTAGTTAAGCTAAGCATTAAAAGCAGAAACAAAAAGAAAAAGAAGCAGTTATGCTCAACGTGGAAGTGAATAAGCACTGGTGTGCACAAGCCCCAAAAACTCTGTACAGATCACCTTAAACAGGTAGGGATGAAAATGGATCTGTTTGGGCTTTCCTAACTATTCTTGATAAGTTTTATCTCTTAAAGCAGAGACTACAGAGCTCTACAAAGCCTGCAGAGTATCTGAAATGAAGCAATGGTTAAGATTACATCAAATTGCTCTGAAATACAGAATTAGAGGTGGAATGAATTTACTGAACATGCAAGAAACAAACCAACCTGCAGAAAAAAACTTCTCTTAACTCAGTGTATTTAAGAAGTCATTGCTTGTTTCTAGAAAAAGAACATTTTCCTTTACGAGCTCACCCACCCTTGGATAATCCTGCAGTTAAAGACACTACAGCATGGTTCATGCATTGCCTACAAAGTTGCCATCACAAAAAAGCTCTTTCAAAACCCCTAAACAACCACAACCTATTGCAACCTTGAAACTGCAATGTGCTAGCAGCTTTAGGGACCAGGAGGCCTTAAAATAAACCAACTCCCACTAGAGAAAAACAGAAATTACGGCCAAAGCAAAAAAAAAAAACAACCCACTGTAACTTAAAGTGCAGGAAGACTTCAGAATCACAAGGGATACTCTTGTGCCTGAGCTCCCAAGCTCTTCAGTCCTAAAAATAATACCTGGTCCTGTGCCTCACTCTTAACACCTTTTTGTCAACAAATCTGTTCTTAAGATGCCACTGAAAAGAAATTAATACAGGCTTCCACAGGAAAACAGAAATTCCACAAAAATTAATATAGGGCTGTGGTTGTGGAATGGAAATATAWTTGTAGTTCCAAAATCCATGGATGTTTTTCTGCATGTAGTAAATTAAATTTTCACTAGAGGGTCCCCCACAGCTAAGCAACCAACAGTGCTGATAGAGGGATTTTTACTCAAAATGTTCATCTTTTTGATAGTTCTATCGTAAAGTTTCAAATAGTATTGTCACGTGCAATAGAAAAAAAACCCCTCTAACTTAAACTCATCCTGCAGTCTGCCATGAGCTATGGGAATATTTCTGGTATTTGTTTAAAAAAAAAAAAAAAGGTAGGATGTTGCCCAAGTGAACCCTGTGAACATCACAGTGCGTGGTTCTAGCATAGCAGCTTCCATCCCACGCTACGTCCCAACCCCTCAAACGATCTGGATTTTCCCTCTGGGAGAGGCCCAGGTACGTACTCAGGCCCGGGACGCCGTTGTCGTCGTTGTCACTCATTCCACATCCATCGGGGCAGTTGTACATTCCCTGCTCCCCGTTCTGCAGGGCTCGGGGCAGCTTTCCTGGCAGCGTTTGGTACTTGCTGCCTTTCCCCGCTGCCTTACTCTGTTGTTTTTAGAAGAGGGAAAGATAAATACAAAATCAAATCACTCCCACCATCTGCCATCTGGTACACAATGTTCTTAAAGCTGAGAATAAAGTGTGGCTCAAAATGACTCCACTCCCTGCACGTTCCTGCTTGCAGATAACTCAGTTTAAACCCATCCATCAGCTGACAGCTTCCTAGCTAAGACACAGCCTTGCTTCCCCTCATCTGCTCCTCCCGCTTCATCCACTCTGCATTACTTTAAAACATATGTTAAATATTACATGGTTTTCCACAAGAATTTTTCTAGCTGTGTCTCTTTCCTCCAGGACGCTGTGCTCCTATTCAGTAACCCCATTCCAACAAAATTGTTTCAAAACATTGTCTGTGACAGGATGATACATTAAAAATTCAGTGAGATAACCACTGCTTTATCTGTTCTTATTCCAAGGCCTAGAGGATTCTTTGGATACTCCAACTGCAGGCCAGATTGCTCAGTTCCTCACCTCCTGCTCCTTTTTTGTCAACTGCAGGAGTACATCCTGACTTGTACCAAAAACATTGTAAGAGTAGAGAAATTGTGTCTTACATCAGCAGTGTGTATTCTGAGACTGACTGACCTCAGCTTCATGTAACAAACTCTTAGATAAAAGGACCAAAAGATTTCCCTCTCAAATCTTTACCCTGTGTTTTGTTTGTCAGCATGGAACTATGCAAACGTTTTGAAGAGAAAATGAATATAAAATGCAAACCAGCCATACCATCACAGCACATCACATCACATGACATCACACCAGAGAATTGTTAGGGAAGGTTGCAGTTAATATACCTCTTGTTCTACAACAGGCTGTGCTGGTTTTCCATCTACATACTATGGAGTTTCGGGAAGGGCAATTTCAAGGTTTTATGGAAAAAAGCAACAGACAAATGTTAGTATTAACATACATACATAGAACATCAAATACAGTCTTATTGCTATAGAGATGATGCTTAATATATGGACAATATATTACAAGGACTGTTACCTCTTAATTTCATCTCAATCCAACATTAAATACTAATTGTGTTTGTTCATTCCCCGCTCCACAAAATTCCTGTCTAAGTTCTGTTATGATCAAAGGAATTTTGCTATTGTCAGGTTCCCGGGTGGTCCTTTTCGACTTACTCTGAGCAGGGAATTTAACAGCTGTTTAACAGACCAACATGAAAACAAGTGACAAAAAATAACACACACAATCCAGTATGGATCCAGCTGAAACCATAAAGAGCTCTGATAGGAACTGAGTGATAAAAATTCCACCACGGTTAGGTCAGGGACACCAGTGTGGTTTATTATTGTTATTATTGCTGGAAGCAATGGGAATTGCAGCCTTGAGCAAGGCAGAATAACTCCAGCAGAAATGTGTAGGCCCAGCCTTATGACAGCATATCGCAGAGACAAATTCAGATTTTTGATTTAAGACAAGAAAATAGTTAAAAGTTATGATGAGAAAACCTTCATCAGCTTTTCAAAGAATGAAATGTTAGTTCTGATTTGTCACATGTGTGTGACTACAATCAAACAAGTGCAGCACCAATTTCACACATCCTATTTGGTCACTATCATCTCCAGCAATTCAAGAAAAAATAATCAAATATGTAAGAAAATATTTTAAAAATTTAAGAACTGGAGCAATCGTATTACTGGTATGTGGTTTAAATGGCATTACTGGGTGTAGGTAACCTGGTAATAAGCCTAATTTGAGCACAGAAAACAACAACAGTCTCACAAGGCAGAATTAGAAAAGCGTAGAAAAATGTCTGTGTACATAACAACGAAACAAGGCTGTGGGCCACAATGCAACAAGACTTTGCAAATTGGGAGGTTTTATTCTGGAATGGAATGAAAGCCCTTGGAGTGCTCCTGCTGCGTTAACTAAGGCAGCATCACTGCCATCTCCAGGAATGCCACTTCTATCAGAAAGCTAAGGGAAAACACAGTTAAATGCAAATACCCAAAATGGAATCCTATGTGGAAATACCCAGTCCCAGTAGGAACATTTAGCTACTTTCAGGATTAGCTGCCTTAATATTTTTGGGTGATTTGGAAGTAAAAAAAAATTTTAAAAACACCTATAAACAAAATAATACTGCAGTTTAACAAAATGAGTCCTCATTAGTTCTGGTATTTCACTTAAATATTTTTGTTTCTCTCAGGGCAAAAGCTGAATTTGAAGGTGTGTCCACATGGGTCTGTCAGCCAGCCTGAAATGAGCTGTTTTAGGGCTCTTTCCCCACATACAGAGTTAGTGGTGGTTAAAGTTACTGTATGCATAACAAAAAGAATATTTATACTTGATCTTTGTCTTGTAGTTGTGACATTAAACACCAGAAGCTGTGATTACAAATAAACCAACCTTTTCCAAGCACTCGCTCTGCAAGTCTTCTAAACTACTTGACTTTTTCTTCTGTGGAGCCCTTGAAAAGAGCCAGGCAAAAAAGCAGCAGTTAATCCAACACGGTTTGTTTGCGTATCACCAGTGTCTCGTGCACAACAGCACGTGTAAGTCCCATAATGTCTGCACAAAACATGGCTCAGCATTAAGAGATTCACTTATTTTATTGTGTTTTTAGTCTGACAATGACAGCATTGAGAACTGCAATAGATGAAGGCAGAAAGAGCAACACGGCATCCTCTGACCAGCAGTGAAAGGCAGCCAGGCCCAGTGGCAGCTTTAGCCTTCTATCTGTGGGTGATTTTAGAAGCTCTTAACGAGCACAGCAATAACTCTGTGAGCAGTGCGTGACATTTAGGGATTTGAGAAAGGAAAACTGTTTTGCATTTCAATGAAAGGTACTCCTTCTTACCTATTTGTGGTTTCCAAAGATTCTTCCTGCTGAGAGGTTAAATTACTTGAAGGTACCGGAATGCTTCCACTTTAAAAAGAAATAAATTTTATGGTTTTAAGGACTACAGTGCATATATCTCCTGATAGATAAAAATGCTGATTTATACCTATAATTCAGACCTTAAACATCTAAGCACTGAAAACCTCCCATGACAAGCACAGGTTTCACAAGTGCCCAAAACTGCAGCAAAGCCAAGAACAGTCAAGACAAGATACCAACAGTTGAACAGTCTAAATAATACAATTTAGCATCACCCACGTGGACACAAGAAAGAAAGGTCTTGCCTGATTTCCATGGCTTTGTGTGGCACTGGAGGGAGCACAGCTGGTGACAATTCTCCTGCAGAGGCCTGGGTAAGACACAAGAGTTTCAAGCCTGTGACTCTGGTGTCTGCTGCTCAATCTACTGCGCCCATACCAAGACATACAAAAATTCGGCCAGGGCTGAACCCTCATCTACATTACTACAGAGAAACCAACAGCAAAAAAAATCATCTGTACAGCAGAATCTGCTTCTACAACATCCGTACCTCTGTTTTCAGTAATTCTCCTTGAGAGTTATTCAAAAGATTCCACTTCCTTAAAGTTGCCTCAAGTTCCTCTTCACTGCCACCAGAGACAGAAGAGCCTGAAAGTATTAGAGAGTAGAAGTAGAACAGGAGAGAAACAGGCAAAATTGCTCTCAGCAGAATAAGCTCAATAATCCAGAGCATCATGGCTTGTTCCTTGCTTCTTTTTGTTTATTTACTTAATGAACATTCAGACAGAGATTTGCTCTCATGCCCTATTTTATGTGCTAAATACATTTACTCTCATTCTGTATATTTGTGTGTTAAACACAAGTTTCCATTCTGCCATGCAAGGCCTCAAAATATTGTTATTGCTTGTTAATGTGATGGTGTGCGTGGAACAAAACCGTCCTTTCAGAAGGTCAAGTTTCCCAGATTAAATTCAGCACTGAAAATTATGGTGGCAACTTAAAATGAGATTGTCCGAAAACCCACTCCACTTCCTACAGCGTAAATGAGAAATGGGACAAGGATTTGTTTCTTCCCCCCCGATTTCCAAGTTAAATAAACAGAATTGTGTGCAGCAAAACAACGTGGGTTTCCAGTTGTTCCTTCCAAACAAAACTTGTCCGGTCAGCTGTCAGGGTTTTCCTTAGTGGAAGGGAAATGAGTTCTCCTGGTATCATTTTATGTTGTAAAACATGGCTGAAGGTCACAGGTCATAATAGTCACAGGAAACACCACATAAACTTTAAAATAAAATCAGGAAATAATTCACAAAACATTTCACCATGAGCTGCAATCATTATGTCCTTGACCCTCCTGTACTGGCTTAGCAGTAGTGTCAGCTCCTCTATCCGACGGTCCTGTGGAAAACATTACATAAATTAAATTACATCTAAATTCCTTCATTTTTAACTGCAGAAACACTGTACTACATCTCTGTGATTTTCATGAAAACAGGCTCAGTCTTTCAAATGCCTTGTAAGGAACGTTATTTGCCTTTGTACGCAATATTTGCTGGAACGTTATTTGCCTTTGTACGCAATATTTGCTGGACAATGTGAAATTATAGAGGTAAGGAAACCACAGGAGTTTGACATTAGGGCTATTTTCAGAAATAAATGTTATGAGTCACATTAATGTTCTCCAGAACTAATGCTGTCCTGTCTGGATTCCCCACTTGCTAAAGGAAGTTTTTAGGGATGCATATTATTGTCCATGTGATAATATACAAGTGTGCCACCATCCAGGAAAATCCCATGGCTTGATTTGCATTACCACACAAATGACTGCCTCCTGAAGAATGAATTCCCTTTCTCATTTAGTCCTTACAGAAAGCGTGTTATTTGAAACATTTCAGAGATTCAAAACCATAATGTCCTTCTTAGTATGTAGAACAAAGATTATTTTCTCACCTTTTCTTCATTTGCAGCCAATAATGTCTCCATTCCTATCTTCAACCGCTGAACTTCTTGGTCTAGAAATGGTTTAAAATGTTGTAAGAGAAACAAGACTTGCTATGTTTACTGTAAATAGATGTTTTGGGGTACTCTCCCTATGTTCTTACTAATAACCAAAACCATGTCAGTGGCACGGCCAGTGCACTACACAATTACATTAAATGCAGATTTTTTCAGAAGCTGAACTATTAGAAGTACTGCACGAAACAAACATCCTGGTTCTGCTTACAAAAGACTACGTAACACTATTTTAAACTATGAAAGTCAAGCAATGGAAAAGAAAAGAAACACTGAAGCTTGTTTCGCAAAAGATGAGAGTGTGTTTGCTGTTATATACTTAAGGAAATAATTTAAAGTAGGATTGAAAATACATTCCATCCGAGAAGCAGTTAAAGTAAATCCACGAACTTGCGAATGAAAAGCAACAAAAAACTGGTTTGATACAAGGAAATTCTGTAAAACGCTATTTACTTAAATCTTTTAGTAAGAGCAACTTGGTTAAAATCTACATCGTGAGCCAAAGGAGGATTTCCTCACACACAATTTAGTGACAGAGGTTATCCAGTAGTGTTATAGACAAGTCAATTGAAACACACTCTCAAAATGTTTGAGGTTGGTAATCAYGTCCTAACTTCGCAGAACCAAATCTCTCGTTTTTCTCTGCACAATAGTCCCAGCAAGTCCTCCTGACTAAACCAAGTGTGATGGAGACAGAACCTGAAATATTTCCTCTGTTGTCACTACCACTCGAGCTATTCGTGCTTTGATATGAGAACAGACACAACTCTTCCCCACAAACCATGAAAACAGACACGGCAGCAGGCACGAAGGGAGAGAGGGGAAAGAAAAAAAATCAACGTTGCCAAAGAGCATCTGGGAAAAAAGCTTTTACAACTGAATGTTGAACACAATATATGTCATAGCTAAACCGTTTGAAAAAGCTGCAATTAGTTTCTATTGCAGGGATTCTGGAAAGTGCACACCTTGCAATTATTAAGTTTTAAAACATGTAAATGAACCTTACAGGCATTTTGTCAAAGAAGAGACACAGGACATGCACAGATACAGCCAAATCAAAAACTAAAGCCAACAGGCAGCAGGCAAGCAATTGCGAGGCTTTAAAAAATCACAGTCCTACTCATTTCTCTTTACAAATATTAGACTTCAAAAAGGACTGGTGTCAAGGCAGATTTAAGCATACTAAAGCAAATTTTACTTACAATATTCATTAACATCATCAAGGATGGGGACATTTATTCGGACTTTTAAAAAAAATTAATACAATGATAAAAAGAAGTGCCTAAATCCTCCCCTCTGAAGACAAAGGCTTTCAATTAAAGCTGTCTTTCACAATATTAAATGGGGTTTACATATGTGCAAATAAAAGGGGGGTAACTGTTAAGTTTGGGCTCTGTTAGCCTTGACAACGTCCCCTTGAAGTCCAACAATTTGATTTGTGAACCTCTGACCTTTATTTCTGCAGTGAAATGTTACTGAACAGGGCAAGGAGCTGTCTGCTTGCTGCAAGCAGTGAAAGCAGCGCCTCGTGTGAATTACAATTAGACAGCCACATCCAAACAAACATTCAGTTACTGCTGCAGAATGCCTCTGAGTTAACATTGGTGTGAAAGGAGCAGTGAGATAAAGCCAAAAGGGAATGGCAAGGCTTACGTTTTTCTTTTAGCCTTCTCCTATAAACTTCCTCTACGGTGGTAAGTGGTGAGAGTCAAATAAAGTATGTAGAAAAAGCACATATTAGATCAATTTTGCCATTTAACTAGGATACGCATTCTAGCATACTACAAGTACATTGACATCATTTTTCAACTTTATTTGAGAAGACCACTTAAAATGCTGATAAATCAGTAAATTTTTTTTTTTTTTTTTCTGAAGGATTGTTACTGTCTCCATTCAAATACAGTCTAAGTGCTTTCCTTGAATGCAGCCCACGGATTCTGTGGAGGGTTTGATTCTTCTGCCACTCTAATCAAGGACAGTTTCACCACACTTCTAGACGCTGAATGCTGCTGAGTTCTAGATTTACTGTCATTCCCCTATCTTTCCTTTGAAAGATCATCAATGATTTTGGAATCTCACAGAAAATACAAAATTCTATTAGTAGAAGGGTTCCACTACCAAGCGCCGCTGTCAGACAATCTAATTTTCTGGTTAGGCATGCACTTCTCTCCATGCACAAGCTCTGCAGCTGGGTGAGGTCAGCACAAGGAGGTGTAAAGTCACTGTGTTGGAGATGAACCACAGGAGGTTCCTGGGGAGCCCTGGGAAGGAGGAAGCACAGCACATGGAAATTCACATCCCAGCCACAGCAGTCTCGGGAAGCCTCAGTGAACAGCCACAGGAGCTGTTAGAGCAGCAAAGCTGATCCCTGTGGATCACTGCACACAAATACTCCTGCATGGATGAGTGTCAGTGCTGCAGAGGAAAAAGGTCCCTAATTCCATACTTTCCTGGCCCAGCAATGGGCAGGAGCCCGGGGAGAGAATATTTCAGGCAACTGTGGCACCACTGCTTGAGACCAAAGGCTAAACAAACTGGTTTGTTTGCCATCGACCTGTGTCAGCAGTGCAGGCTTAAAACAGAAACCTGCAAAATCAGAGAACCCTAAACCAGGCTGGCAGGGACACCGAAAGTCCACCTGGTGCAAATTTTCATGGGACAGGGAGCCTGAATGAGACACAGTCATGAAGAAAGCAAACAACGACTCTCTTTTAGGACATTTGGACCTTGAAACATTAGGCTTAGCTACTACCATGACCCTTTTTTCCCCTAAAAACCAGAAACTGTCAAGATTTTTCAGTGAGATTTGCAAGGTATACCTGAAAAATAAATTCCCACGGAACTACAAAGAATCTTTACCATTATAAATAAAACACCAGCAGCAAAATTTCAGGGCTTTGAGGATACTTATTTCAATTTGTGCTGCCTCTAGATTGGAATAGAATTTCACACATTAAAGGTCTCTACTCTGCCAGAACACAGAATTAATTGACACCACTTTTCCTCCCAAAATAAACATTAAGTCCATTCTTATGCTTCTTTGTATCCCTTTGCAATCCAAAACAAAGCTAAAGTAGGGGTTTTGAATTTTTAATTTTGTTTGCCCTCCTCTTACCTCTTTCTGCCACTTCAGTGTATGAGGAGGTCCTGGAGAGTTGACTTTGCAAGCGTTCTATCTCTGCATCTTTGAGAGCCAGTTGCTCCTGGAGCTGGGCTATCTCAGCCTGGAAAAGAGCACAGCCAAGTCAGAATAACTTCCCCACCCACTGTCTGTGAGTCTTTCCCAGGAACCAGAAGATGTCTGACTGTAACACTGTGGTTGAGGTCAGTTACCAGCTCAGGATTTTTCACAAACACTACAACAACTACACATATTTATGCTGCTATTGCTATTAGAGATGCTCGTTTTCCCCCATGGTAATCAGCTCTTGGAGAAGACAGGTGCAGAGAAAGGAAAGATTTTCAAGGATTTCTGTAGGCAAGGAAATTCTGGAAAGCTCTCAATGCTACAAAGGTGGTCACATAATAATAATGCCTATTATAGGCAACTCAAACTTTGCATGAAGACCTCTAACAGATATCAGAGGATTTTTAAACAGATACTGGTTATTTTTAATCCTAGTTGCTACGTATTAGTATAACTGAGAATTTATTAATGCTGAGCCTTTTCAGCAAGACAACAAAACTGTTTTTCCTCAAAACAGCAAATAGGATAGAAGGAAAGCATGGCCTGGAAAACGACCACACATGCAGAAAAATACCAACGTCATTTACATTTAGGGCTGCCATTAGATTTGGATAGAAAATCCCACATGAAAGAGCTCAACAAGACAGAGAGTGAGTTCTGACTGTTCAGCCTGACATGCAGTGATTCTGAGCTCATTTTTGTACTGATGGGGAAAAAGGCTAACAGCATATTTTAGTAAGGCAGCAGTTTGATTTCTTCAGAGGTCTCAAAACCTCTCTGTGTCAACATTCTGCATTTCCCCTGTAAAAGCACACCAAGTCTCCTTGCAGATAAAGGACCAAAAAAAGGGAAGGAAAAAAGCAAGGAACAAGGACACAAAAACCCAGAAATGAGACCAATTTCTCAAAATACTAAAATAAAGCAGGAAAGATGTGAAACAGCAAACAACATTATCCAAATAGGGAGAAACACGGACTAACTAACACACAAACTTATATTCACCAGGAAGCAAGGGGTTGGATTGCAGGATAATATCACCGCTCCGCCTAAAATTCCATGTGGAATAGAAGAATCTGCCTTGTTGCATCTCTGAAGGGCTCCTACACTTCCCACTGGCTAACATGCTATTTATATCCAGCCATGGATATATTCCAATTTCTCATCCAAGAAGCTGGAACAACAGGAAGACAAAAGCTTGCAGACATCTTAATACCAGATCTGGATTTGCTTCCCCTGGTCTACTCAATCTAGAGCTCTTTTAAAAGCTCTCTTTTCTCTTAATGTCTAATTCCTGTCCTCTCTGATCATTTTTCTGCTTCCCCTCTCTTTCCTTGTATTTTCTTCCTTTCCAGTCCTGCATTTTCTCTGCCTCAGTGGGTTTTATGGTTCTTCTTTCCCATTTTCCTTCTGCTCCTACATTTTCCACAATTTCTATCTGTCTTGGCAGCTGGCCACACACCGCTTGAGAAAATATTTTCAAAGACTGTTCATCTCCACCACGTCAGAGAAAATGTGGATTGAAGAACTATTATCTTAATGAGAAAAAAGACATGACAGCAACATTCTGCTATTCATCCAAGAATTCTCAAAAGAAAGAAATGCTAATACAAATAATAGCTGTTTGTCATGTCTGGATCAAGCTATCAAGCATTAAATAGAAAATTCAGTTTAATAATTTGAAATGTTTCTCCAAGTTTCAACCACAACTCAAGAGTCAGTCATTCATATCAACAGGGATTATTACACAAATGAAAGGAGATGTGATTACAGCACAAAAAGGAAAAAATCATAAGGTGCTTTTTAATCTAGTGGGAAAGGGCTAAAAATTCGAACTAGAAATAGCAGTGAGAATGTTCCACTAGAAAAATTAATTACCGGGGAAAATGATTACATGTTTCACATGTCAAGTTTCTCCAGATTATGATCCAACAGCTTTGTAGGACTGAAGGTCAACAGAAGTGTAAGGCAGCCGTGCAGTGTGATAAACACCAAGTCAAAGCAGATGATCTAATGCTGTACTTTGGGCTTAATGTCTATGAAAACAAATTCCACCGTAAGAAAACACCCAACAAACTTGGCATGTCTCTTCAGGCTGCAAAGTATATCCCACAGAGGCTTGTCACCATCACACAGATGAAGGCCAGGAAGCCTTCAAAGAGCCCTTTACTCTGAGTAGTTCTTTGCAAGTCAAAATGCCTTTTGTGGTTTCCTAAAATAAGAACTGCAAGAAGTGCCAGACTGAAAACTGCATGGAAGGAGCAGAAGGCACAAAGAAAGATACACCATCTTCAAACCAAGATATTAGTTCCAAAGATGGTTAAAGAAAACTTGACTTCCTAGCTACTCTGCCACCAGGTAAATGCCAGAAAAGTGAATATTGCCAAGGAGGGGAGCACATCTCTTCCCAGCTGATAGAACCCTGGCATTATAAAATGCCAAGGATTCTGCTTACTTTAGTTGCTTTCAATTTCCACTCGTACTGATTTCTTTCATTTTCCAGTTCTTCCACTTTAATTTTGAGGTGTCTGAGTTCCTGTAACAAACCCTGCGGAGGAAGAAGGAAATTAAAGGTAAGGTTTTCTGGCAGATATTAATTTTTCACAGTCCTGAGTTACAGATCATGCATGAACCACACAGTATTCAGCATTGAACTGCCACACTACAAACCTGTGACCTACTCTAAGAAGCTGCCCCTTAAATGTCCCTTCCCCCATTCCTCGACGGAATCGTGTCTTGCTCATTCTAAAGGACAATATTATCAAAACCTCGATGGAGCTCTGACAAGACAAAATGTCTTAAAATTAACTGAGGAAAGGAAAAGTTTGGAGGAGCAACCCAATTTTGGACTCCTGTGCAGTACACACATTAAGCACCACACTAGCATCTTGGATTACATTAAGATTTATTTAGAATGACTCCCAGATTTGACTCTCAGATTATTTCTCCAACCTATAGCTTGTAGCTCTAATAGTCCATTAAGCAGTTCTGCATGAACACAAGTCCAGAAACAACAGCACTATTTCCAAAATAGGTGTAACACACAGAATAGTTCTTTTTATAATATAAACCAGTGAGAGAAATTACTGAAAAACTCCCTCACAATACAAGCAGATTACTTAGGAGTTCTGGGCATGCAAATTTTAACCGAAGAGATGTGGCAACAACCTGATTTGAAATCAAGTATTAAAATGGTTTAATCTAGGCATACAGGTATGGTTCCACCTTCAGTGAAATGAAGCCATTTATGCAAAGTAGCTTTGTTTTGCCACGTGATACATTTTTGATCAAATACACCCTGGATCTGTTACGTAAATCCTGGCACCTGCTAATGTCAGAGAATAAACACAACCGTGTTGGATTTGCTATTTTAAAAGTACGAGCAGATTATTCTTATTATGTCTCCTTTCACTAGAAAAAGAAAGGGTACATGTCAGAGAGTCTTGGCTGAAATTATTTTATACCTGTGTTAAGCTTTTAAGATATCCAGGAATCAATAATCTGTGTTCAGAGGACTGGTTAAGACAGCTAGGGTGGCATCATCATGAGGAAAAGCTGCAAACTACCAAACCATGCCAGCATGCTGCACATCAGACAAATCCCAACCCCCAAACCCAAAAAACCCACACTCCACCAGCACTGCAGACTTACACGTGAAATGGAAACTGAAAAATCTGAAAGGGGTGATTGGGTTTTACACATTTCTGTGCTTTAGTGGATGGCCATCAATGGTGACCAAATTTGTCCCAGTAACTGGGGTGGAGAGTCTGGGGTGGGATTTTCTCGTCATTTTTTAATGGCACTCTCACTCTTTGCTAATGAAAGCCACGAAGATTAATGCCAAAACATTCCCAAGACAGCTCTGGTTAGTGGAATTTAGTTTCTGCAAGAGAGAGAAGAGGCAATACAGAGGCTTCTGCCTTGGAGTGCTTCTCGTACTTCACACTGAGAACAATTCTTCTGGCCCAGAGGCTCTACTGGTCTTGCACCAGATTGAGGACCATTAGGGGTCAAGTCTGGTTTCCTATCTTGAGACTTTCTTTCTTGGATCCTACTATTAATTTCCAGCTGCAGTTTACACATCTGCTCCTGTAGGTCACTGATCAGGTTCACTACTGACTGAAAACATGGGAGGAAAGAGAAAACAAAAAAAACAAAAAAATAAACAGGTAAGAAAAAAAATGATGCAAAGAATATATTTCTACAGTTGCAGCACAAAGAACTACATGAAGCACATCAAAGGCAAACTAAAACAAGGCAGATGATGTGTTTCCTTTCTGATAAAGTAGATGTAAATGGGTATAAACCTGGAATATTGCACAAGGCCAAGTTTACRTGGAACAGAATCTACATTCCAGACTAACTCAGGATTCTGACTCTGAAGCTAAGACCAGAAAGCTATTTGGGAAAGTTTTGCAGTCACGTGAGGAGTAATTTGGAACATATTTTAATATGCTGGCTCAGGGGTACACTCTTGCTGAAATGGGACTTGATTGCATTCATTTTTACTTCCAAATCGTCCAATAGGAAGAAACTGTGAAGTGCTCAGCTGGGGCCATRGCCTACTCTTTCATAATTTATTTTAGAATTTACTAGCAAATTAATTCTGTTTCCAGGTCTAGCACGGGGAAGAACGATAACTCCATTACCTCTCTCTCTATCTGGGCAGGATCGTGATGTGGAGGAGGAGCTAAGCAACAGATGCAGGAGAAATCAGGAGGATAACACAAAAGAAAAAGTARTTATTTTAAAATGCACCAGTTTGCTGGTCAGCTTCTTGGATTTGTGYGTATCAAGGACACACACACAAAATCCAGCTTAGAAAGCAACCCAAAGCCGAGCATGAAAATCTATATGATATTTCACCTCAATTCCCCAACTCTGTAGCAAATAGCACTGAGTATTTTTTCAGGTATCACAACTTTGAAATGCCTTTCTCTTAGCTTTCATGTACATTATTAACATAAGTCTTGTGGTTTCTCAATCTTCTCAAGCAGAACAAATTTGAGGAGCTTAATCCATCTTCCAAAGGAGAGAAAAAGCTTTCAGTGGACAGAACAACAGACGACATGGCAAATAATTTTTTATTATTTTCTTCACTGGAGTTTCCAACAATCTTCTTGTAGGCTCGACTCTGCAGTAAAATCAGGAGCCTTAAGGAGCAGCCAGGACAGGAAAGTCACAGCATCCACAGCCAACTTTAAGCCTTCACAAAGATTCACTTGACTCATACGAGAGTTTCCCACATTTGAGTATTGTCTAGCTCACTGTGCTTAAGACAAAATTCAGAAGAGCCATTACATACATTTTACTTTATACATATTATGCTCAGTCAGGATCACAATGTCTGATGCTCATCCTCTGTCACCCAAGAAACCTTTAATGGACAGAAATGAGAATTTAGTTTGCTTTTTTACCATCCTGTCCACAATCAGGTACCTCCCAGGGCAGCAGCAGCTGGGATGGAACTGGCAGGACACACACATCCATCTCCCTCCCTTTCTCCCCGAGGCTTGGTCTGCGCTCCTCTTTGGCAAGAGCTCTGTCAGCCCCCACGAGGTGCTGGAGAAGGGCAGCTCCACCAGGATGCACGGATTTCTGAGCACAATCCGGCAGCTGCTCCACTTGTGGTGACGTGGGGGAGTCCAGAAACGCTTCTGCTGCTGCCTTGCAATTCTCTCTTTTGCCTTGCCATTAACAAAGGGAAAAGGGAAGCACTCTGCACCCACAGAGTCCCCTCAGGGCCAGCTTGACAGCGCAGAGATGGCAGAAACCCTGGGGAACTCCAGCTGGCACCATCGCAATTCCAGTTCCAAGGCACAASAGGCCTTTCTGTGGTTCTCCTGCAGCACGAACATTTACTAACACTGCCTACGACACCTTGATTCAGGTGAGACAGGGCACCAGGCTCCCCAGAGGGAGTCACTGGCTCACTGACTMAGGTTTCTTTGGAATTGCAAGTAGCTTTGCACTAGATATTTAATTCAGAAGTTACAAGAGACACAAAATTCTTGCTGGCAGCTTATAGCCAAACCCACAGACTTATCCCATGCCACAAAAGGAAGAGGTAGGACAGACAGAAAGTCTCTTTTGTCCACGTTCAGGTAGAGCAGACACCTGAGCAGCCATAAACCTCTTGACAATGTTGCTTCCTCATACCTTGCTACATTAAGAAAAACACATTTTCAAAATTTCTGAGGCTTCTCAGGTAAGAGAAAAGCTACACAACCCCCTCAGGTGAGACTCCAGAAACCTTCATAGCATTACTGTGTCAAAAGTAGGACATTATTCCAYGGAAAAGGAATTAAAATGACAAAGCCAGGAGTGAGATAGCCCACATACAAGCAGCTCTTCTCCTGGCCCATCTGTAATATATATAAATAAATGGCACTTTTTATTTAGTATGTGCTTTTGAAGAGCCAGAGACAAATGGCATTCAGTGTGAAATCAATACCTTTGAGAGGTTAGAGATGCTTGATGAACTCTGCTGCTAACTAAAACCAAACCTACATGACAGCTGCACAAGATAAAGTGAAACCAASCTCACACATTAAAACTTGCTCGTATTTAGAAGGATGTCTTAATTTGCTTTCTTTCCTCCCAGCCCAACCAGAAAAATAATTCCACAGATAAATTCTAAGTGACTGGAAACAGCTGCTGTGAAATAAGGCAGCACAAAATTAGAACAGAGAGAAAACATGGTTGAGCTGACTGATCCTGCAATGCCACATTTAATTTTAAACTTTTTAAGCCCCATTGTGATATTTAGAAATAGCAGGGTCAGCCACAAAGCATCATGARCAAGTTGTTTAAAATGGTTTAACTACTGGGTGCCAAAACTAAGAGCAAACTACAGGTAGATTGTTTTTGTCAAAGTGATTTCTTCATTAGAAAAATGTAGTTGGGCAGTGAAGGCAAAGAGTTCAGGAAAACACTCAAAATATTACCAGGTTTAAGCTGCTGTAGTCTGATAGAGTAAAGAAAATCAATTAATAAATTTCATTCTGATGTTTGAAATTGTGTCTGTATTGAAAAATCAATACAATTTACAGGAAAAGGAGTAGAAATAGGATTAAAGCATTAAAATTCAACTAAGCATTCAATTTGATTGAAAACAACTCCCGATAAATGGGATTAACGCTTATTCAGGAGAATCTGAAATAAATGCACAAATATGTCAACAAGAAAACCAAAAATGCTGTTTGTTTCCCAGAGCTTTCCTTACAACACCCGTTTCCCTTGCTTTCCACGTGCAAAGCTTTGCGACTTTCAACATGCCAGAAACCTAATCACGCTTTGGGGTAGTTAATAATTCAGCACACACTCAACACAACGATTCTCAGCTTTTCCATCAGATTAGAATCCTTTTCCATGGCAGCAGGAGCGTGTCCTATCACTTAGCAATACCACCAAGGCATCCAGGCCGTTAAAAGCTCAACTTTTCCACCCAAGGGGGCACACAGCTCACTGCAGCAGCAGCAGCAGAATTTCACAGCACACAGGACYGGACCTCCCAGGCACTCACAAGTCCTGTCCATAAAAATGCACCCAAAATCTTTGCTGCTTGCCTGGAGCTGGCTGTGCATGCCCTGCAATAATTCAGGCATCCTCATCCCTGCATTCCACACGCCGTGGGAAGCACTGGGAGCAGGCTGCCATCTGTAGCCATCAGGTGCTGCTCAGAGCTGTTCAGATTTTCAGGTAGCCTGAGAGTGCTCTGTACACAAGGCACTGGCAATCATGCCTGAAAGAGCACAAGAAGGGCCACAGGTGGTAAAAACAACAGCTGGTGCCTCTCTGGCTTGCAAGGTCTGCCAGAAATTGCTCTCTTCATGTTATCTTTGAATCTCTAAAGAAAACTTCAAAGAATAAAGAAGTTGAAAGCAAACACAGCCCAAATGAGCTGCATCACTGCAGGTAAGTACTGATGCACAGTTACCACCTATTCCACTAGCAGAGTTATGSAGAGCGAACAGTTCCTAATGCTGCCTGGATTTCAAATTCTCCTAAGTCAATGTGGAATAAAGTCTGGGGGTTGTTTTTTTTTTCTTTTTCAGTCAGCAATGTATAAATCTCAGACCCAGCAATCCTTCCTTTCCAGGCAGTCCTCTCCTGGTAGCTGATTCCCTGACAGGACCACTGAGTAGGGTAACACATGGCAACTTGCATGAATTTCTCTCTTCCACGATTGCTTCCCTTCCCAGCTCCCACCTGCTGCTCAGCACCATGACATGGGCGTTGCTCAGATGAATTCCCTGCTTCATACTCTCCTTCTTAACCAATATAGCAGAACCCAGAGCTCCTTTGATGTCCAGAACTCTCCACATCTGAAAGGGAGTAAGGGCTGAAATCGCCTCCAGCCCAGGGTATTCTTTTGCACTACTTATTATGTAGCCACAAGGGGAAAGACACAGTTGCAGCAAATGCGCTCTCAAGTGCCATCAAGTGTCTCAAATCCCCAGTCTCAGTGCTTGTGGCATCCCTGACACTGCTGAGCTGACAGCCTTTTCTGCCACAAAAACAAGGGAGGAGCTCTGGTAAGCCTAGCACAGCCACGCCAGTCCAGCTCTCAGGGAAAGAAAAGGGTTAAGTGAACRCTCACAGCAATAAATGCTTCTGGAAGGGGCTCTGCCTTGATGAAAGCCAAACAGCAACCTCTGAAGTATAATGAGAGAGAGGAAAACCAATCCCAAAAATGCATAATCATACTCCTCACTGAATTCAGGATCAGTGATACAGGCTGTGCTGCCAGCATGGAAAATCCTATTCCGTGCTGATTTCAGCCCAAAAGCTCAGGTGTGTGAAACCACACCGCWGACACGTGATGGAAAAAGATGAACACAAGCTAATGAAAGAGCTCACCTCAGCTTTGTTCTGTTTCTCTTCATATTCACTCTGCTCCTTTTCCATACCAACCAGCTTAATCTTCAGGTCTGAAACTTCAGCCATCAGATCTAATTTCTGAGTCTCGAGCGATGTGCGACTTAGCAGCTCCTGAAAGCAAAGCAGAGTATTTTCCCCAGTTATTTATGTGAGCACTGACAGACTGCCATGTATTTTATTGGCAGGCCCATATTAAACCCTCAGTTTGAACCTCAGCGTGTTTCTCAAGCGCTGCAGTTATTTTCATCTAAATGGTCTGTGTTAATCACCAAACCACTGTGTCCCACTCCTTATTTCAAGCAAATGTGTGGCAAAGTTAATCCCTGGGCTAGACATGAAATCAAAAACAATACTGAGGCTGGACAGACACAAACCTACATAATGGCACGTTACAAAAGAGTCGGCGTCTTCCCAAAACACTCATCAGCCAAAGTTATGTTTTAGGATTGTCACGTGTTCTCCAATAAAGGATGTATTGCAGAATGAGCACCTTAACCCAAATTGAGYAGCAGAGGCAAGCAACACCTCTGCAGTCACACCACTAAATAGTAACTTACACCATGTAGTACCTCAATCACTTAATTCTGTGATGGGGACACAGAATTGGTSAATTCTGTGATGGCTTTTAATGGAGGAAACTGCAGCGAACGAAATGTCCTAACTGGAGCCTAAAATGCAATGTCTCAACTAAGAAACACCATAAAGGACAAACGACTGGTCRTGGCTTCTGCTTGTGTGCCCCGAGTTTGTTTTCCAGATTGCAGAGCAGACACGCTTTGGATGGAGTCCTATCAGTGTGTTTGGAGAATGGTCAACATTCACACCCACACTGAATCTTTCATTTTTCAGCAAAGCCAAGGCAAGAAACCATCCAAAATTTAAACGAGTGTATTACATATGTCAAATGCCCCCGTCACCTCCATTTTCAAAAAGGAAAAAGTCCCATCAGGAGTTTAAGCCTTCCTGAAAAAATTCATACCTGGTTTTCCAAGTGCCAAATCAATTTTTAACAGAAGAATGTAGGCTTCCAAACGGTTAAAAGACTTTATGATAATTCACAAATCCCATTAGTGTGTTGATCATGTGAATCACGCTGAGGAATCACAGCAGAGTGCTTGGAATTACATGGCAGTGATTTAACTGAAGTTGCCATAGTTCATCTGGATCTACGCTGGTGTTATTGAGGGATCAGAAATCACCACGTCCAGCAGCCTTGTCTCATCTCTTCCTCTGCCCCAAACTGTACAGTACATTGTAAACCACGGCTTGGAGAAGCCACAAGGGTTATTTCAAAGATTACAGAGTAGTTTATTTCAAAATCTGCTCTACATGTAGGTTATTTTAAGTCTGGTGGGGAATTGCACAAATTAAAAATGGCTCTAAACTTGCATCTGCATTGCAACACCAATTATCTAAGCCACCCACTGATCCCAATGCCATCCCCATTCCTGCTGACATTGGCAATGATATTTGTGGATGGATGGGAAAATAAACAGAAATGTGGCCTCATGGTTTCGGCTTTTTTGTTTTTTTTCTTCTCCGAATGAAATAAATCAGGCACTAATCAACTAATCAGGAAAAGACATTGCACCGACTTGTTTTATTGAGAAACTCTAAGAGGCAGTCACTTCATGAAATCCCTGGAGGAGCTGCTTTCTACACAGGTGACTACAATTATATTTACAAATAAATTACAATTATAATTGCAAATAACTCCTCTGTCTTCCAGAAAAACACTAATTTGCAGGAGTTTTAGAGGCACATCTCAGTCCAGACTGGAACAGGCTCTGCACAGCTGTAACATAGCAGGTTGCTGCAGGTTAAGACAGAGTTAAAAATGAGAACTTTGATATGAAATAAGGCCACAGAACATCAGAAAGAAGAGCAGGATAAGGATAACTCTGGCCTCATGTACACACTCTATTCACTCTTGAGCTAAAATAACATTTTGGGAATTTTTTTTGGACACTGACATAGTGTTTCATGATATGGGAGGAAGATTTCTTAATAAGGGAAGGAGCCACAGCATCCCTCTAGGGATTTTAAACAAAAGATCTATCCTTTGAGTGCACCATCTGGCATTACTCCTTATTTTTCCTACAGACCCCTAAATTACCCTTAGTTGTGCAGTGGAGAGCAATCCCCACTCACTCCTCTCATCCCAAATTCAGGAGCTCTGTGTGAACATGCAGGCACTACCTGGTCCAAGAGAACACGAAGGCAGCTGTTTGGGTTTGTTTTTAATCAGCTCAAACAAAATTTTACAATTTGCTCTGAAGCTGGGGAATCAGATTCTCAGCTGCAGTAAACTGGCATAAACCTCGTGACTTAAAATAGGCAAAACAGCTAACTACCCCTAGTTTGTTTTCAGTGGAGCTCCACTGATTTAAAACAGCTGACAATTCCTCTTGCATCCAGAGGACCTGACTTTTGCTTTGAAAGCAAGTGCCATTTAAAGTAAATGTCTCCTCTTGAAACGAGAACATCTGGAAGCAATTATTTTCATCTTCAAGCAGATGCTCACAGTGAACAGCTCATTAAGAATGTGAACCATTTTGTTACAGAGAAATTATAGCGTGTTTCAGCGGTATGATGCAACTTGAATTCAGCCAGAATAAATATGCAATTGTAAGAAAAGAAAATACAGATTTTTGTTATTGGTTTGAAAGCAAAAAAAAAWATATATATATATATATATATAAGACAGACAGAATGGTAATTTAGGCTGCAGCAGCTTTAGGAGGATCTTGGCTGAAAAATAGAACAGATAAAGATAAGAGATATCCTAGGGAGTCTTCTTTAGAAATAAGATACTTGTTTTTAGTTTTAACATGCACTATACATTATACTATGCAAGTGTAATTTACCTCCTCAAAGTTCTTTTTCTAAACTCAACTTTTAACTTCAAAAATTGAGGAGGCATGCAGAAGCAATGATATACGTGCACCAGACAGATCAAAGAATAACAAACTATTTCCAAACACAACACACTTTTTAAAACTCACACTGTATATTTCTAAAATACTTAATCAAATTTTCCAATATTCCCAATGAAGCTGTAGCTCATGCTGTAGATCTCACACTGACATTTTTTGTCTTGGAAATATATAATTCTTATGAAACAGTTTATAGAATGTAACCTGACAAAAATAGCTTGAAAAGGATTTTGAAGGCTCTCAGCTGCAAGCACAGAAAATTCCAGGATATTTAGCTCTCCACAAAACAGAAGAAACAATCATGCCATACCCTGATTGAGAAACCAGAAGTAAGATTTTAGTCAAGTGAGGAGAGGAAAAAAAACAACCCCAAAGATCCCCTTCTGCACTTGTGCACTCTACAAAATACAACATTTAAAAAACCCCTTGCTTTTCACCCTTATTAACAGCCTTGAGAGAGACAGACAGCCCAAGCCACCTACCTGGGAAGCAAAGTCCAGCCAGAAGCACCCCTAATGAGGACTGCAGTCCTCAAGTGCTGTGTGTCAGCTGTGGCAGAAATAAGATATTTGCTTAGCTGGAAACACAGCTGAGAGCGATGGACGTGTGCGGTCACCATGAAACGGTGCAAGGCAGAAGCAGGCAGGGAATTACAGCCCTCCAATTCATCATTTGCCCATTACATGGTTAAGGCAGGGAAGGGACAGAGCTTCCCACAGTCCTGCCAGCTTGACCAGCCCTTGGATCCGCCCGAGGAACAGATTCCTGCCCATGTTAACTGCAACAGAGCACAGCGGCGGAATGCTCACCTGGAGAGATAAAGCTGCACAGCTTGAGAGCACGCTCTGAAAACCTTAGAGCTCACCCAGAGCAGCAGAGAGCACACTTCAACATCTGAAACACTAAGCCAGCTGCTGGCAAGAAGCTCCTGCACGCTATAAACAAGTGCTGAAATTCATCTAAGATCAGATAACTCAGGCAACTGAAAGCTGAAGGAATGGTCTTTGCCAGCCAGCAGAGTTCCTGAGGAGCAAACAGATACACACCAGATTTATACCCTGCAACCAAGACAGGATTCTGGCTCCCCTGAGCATGAGACAGCTGCAAAACCAGAGCAGGTACACACTGAACAGTGTTGGGCCTAAGTTCCTACTCTGATACAGCTCCTCTCTGCATTCTTTTCATCCAGTTTTGTAAAAGGTTCTCCACTGTCTGGCACACCTTCCTCTGGCCCTTGCACCCAGAGAGAAGTGGGCCTTAAACTGACACAAGAGCAGAGATCCACTCCTGTTTACACCCAAACATTTCAGGCTTTATGTGTATGTTTTTATGACACAAAGAATCCTAAAACCTCTGTATTTTTCAGGAGAATTCCCTTGATTGAAAACACAATCGTGTTCACACAACAAAACTATCCAACAAGAATCCCCTAGAATGTGTCAGAAATTATTTGGAAGGCACAAAGACACGGTCAGACCACATCTAGGATTTGGTTCAGGTCAGGTACAGGAAAGACCCTGCCACCCAGACCAGAATTGCCCTTGGCAAAGCAAACTGCTGTCCCTTACGCCAGAGAGCTTCAATGGAAATTACTACCACGTAAATAAATAAAAAACAGCTCCGGAATAGCAAAGGGGTAACAAACTAGAATTACTCATGATAATTACCAAGAAATGCACGTAAAGGAACCGTGGAGGTGAAATCTGTACGTGCAGAAGGTTCACTTTTCAGATGGACATGACACAGCTGTCAAGCCTGACAGCACAGATTCCACAGCACTGATGTGTTTACATCAGGCATGGCTGGTGCTCTCTGTTATGGGACAGTTTAGGCAACTTAATAGAGCCAAAATTACTTCTGCTTTCCGATTCTACAGCACACTGCTGGATTGCCCTAAGGCCCTCTCTCCTCTCAATTTTTTTTTTCTTTTTAAAATTGACTGGAAGAAAGTACTTAGTAATGCCACAAAGTAACTTAGAAAAAGACACACGCCTCCCCCCATTGCTCTCTAAAATTGGCTGTAACTCTTCAATTTAAAGGCATTGATATACTGGAAATGGCCTGTCAGCATAAATTATCTCCCTAGGATAATTCTAGGAGGTTTATTTAATTTTACTTCTAGTCATCTCCAGTACAGTATGCTAAGGGGAAACACAGGTAGCTATTCACACGGGCCAGCCTTTCCAGATCCTTTACACATTCAAGGGCAGGTCAGATACCCCACTGCAAGGTAACTCCACGAGATTGAACCTGTGTCTTGCTCCCTGTCACGTTCCAGAAAATCTGCTGTTACCATTTACTCTGAAGGGTGGCCGTGTTTCTTGGCCCAAACCTGGACTGAAAAAAAGTTTTGCCATTGACTTTCATGAGCCTTGAAAAGGCCTGCTTTGTTTTTTCGAAGGAAGAAAATGCAGGCACCTTCAAGGTGGAAAAATACTTTTCTTCATGACAATCTGTGGTGGAAAAAGTGTCCTCACAAAAGTAAAACATTGGGTTTGATGCTGTAAGCATCCCATTATCTGTAACTGTGCACACCAGGCCATCTCTGCGTGTGTCACACAGGATCCTGTCATTGCTCAAACACTGCCGAGCTCTATTTTCCTTGGCTGTGCTCCCATCAGCAGCGAGGTCAAAGCACCTCTCTCCACTTCTGCACACCGTGCCCTTTCCTGTGAGCTGTTTGACTCGGCCATCCCAAAAAGAGCCCCCTCCTCCTAAAGCCCGGATTAGTGCTCTCCCAGCCTTTGAGGAGAAGCCTTGCTGAGCATGACAGGCTCAAATCAGTTGCAGAAGCAACACAGGCGGGAAGAGGGAGAAGGATGGAGGAAGAATGAGGCCTCCTCCTCTCTTGCTGCTCCTCCACATGCAAGACGCCCACCCAAAATGCTGAACAGCCACTTTACGTTATTTGTATAACTTTTATTTCAGTTAATGTTTCAGAAGTGGTTCTATGATCACTTTGTAGTAGGGTTCAAAACAACTGTGCATAAATCATAAGCCAGAAAGACTTTTTGCCAGTAACCCCACCCTGACAAGTCTCTGCTAGCACAGATTCTGCAAAAACTACTTTGCAGGGTAGCATTAGATACCCTTTCTGCTGTGGAACTTCCAGATACCATCATTAGATTATCCTAAAGTTTATGATTTTTTTTTTAATTGAAAAATTTTCTGCACAGAATTAATTATGAGTCACTCTTCTTATAGTTCTTGACATTAAGAAGACAGAGCTTTATCTTTATAGTCTCATTTTTCACTTAGCGGAAGTAGCTGACTTAAGTTCACAAAGGCAAAAATCAGTGGAGTTCAATATATTGTAAATAAGGAAGCAGAGCCATGAAATAAACCTGAATTTACCCCACATCCCCTCCTAAGAGGGTAACAAAAGTCATTCTGAAAAGCAGGACACCAGCAGCAGCTGTTGAATGAGAAGATCTGAACCCAAATCTCCCCCAAACATGACTGATCCATCTGTTGAAACCCCCAAAGCCACTCACTCGGTCTATTTTTGACAAATTATCTGCAGCAAAGTCCACTGGCCACATGTCTTACATGAATGTCATAACCACCACATGATCACTCCCTTCTGCCCAAATCTCAACTCAGCCCCCGTAGAGGATAATCTTTTCAACAAGATGAATTGAGAAGAGACCCTTCAAAAGAAATTATATTAAATATGATCCTCTGTTGAGACAATAAAAGTACAACTTCTCTGCTGAGAGATCTGACTTGGGTTTCCCATATCCCACTGTCTACTGGCAGAAACAACATCTACAGCTGCTCAAAGTTAGCCCAAAATTTAGAATTAAGCCTTATTTTAGACATATCTGGAGATTCTCTGACTTCTTTAGCTTTGGTACAGCCCTTTGTAGCTTATCACTTTAGGATCAGCTTTGTAAGCAATTTGTGCACGTGCCAGATGAGCAGATGCAAACATTTTCACTGAAATGGCAATGTTCATGCAACATTATATTCTATTTTCAGACGCCTCAGTGTTCTGGTAAATAAGGCTTTAAGTTCACAGTTTCCTCGGAAGACTATCTGGGCAAAACTTTTAAGTCAGAGAAAGAATAAACAGTTTTAACAGAAGTCACAGAACAACTGTCTAGCCTTAGACCGGAACAGGGAGCTCCTTTACTCAGCTGTGAATGCCTCTGTGGAGTCTGAAAACAGATTTTCACAACTTAAATAATCCCTGGTCTTTGAGTTTCACTCCAGATCTCATTGGAAAACTACATGCACTCACCGTTTGCATTTTTAAAAACATCCCCTCAGAATACCACCTTTTCCAGCTGGAAGTATTTTGGACTGTGTGAGATGGAAGGTTTTTTTCAAGAGCCTCTGAGAATTATAATTTAAAACATTTAGGGTACAATTTCATCTTATAGAAACTGCTGCTGTTTACCTACATATGCACAAGGATCCTTATCATAATTTGAAGCTTGGATCAGTTCATAAAAAGGTTTGTGTATCTCACGTGGACTAAAACAGCAGATATATAACAAAAAATATTTGTGTGAAGAGAAGAACCAAGCTCATCAAGAACAGTATCTAGCCTAAAAATTTCTGGCATAGATTTTTGAGGCTTATTTACAGTTTCAAATCTATTTTGGTATCTATGTACTGCATTAACAGCGGATGTCCTGTATCTGTAACAACAGAAAATTGTACAGGGAAAGAACTTCGGCAGCAACAGACCTGGAAGTTCTGTAAGGTTTTTAATTTATCATTTGCTTTGCTCCTTCAACATAGAACATAAAAGAAGAAAAATTGAATCACAGAGCCTAAAAGTGTTGCTTGAAATGAAGAAAAAATGTCTGTATATACTAATTTGCTCACATCAAATTGAGGGGAAAGCTCCAAAGTTAAGCAAAAGTGGTTCTAAGAACAGAACTTCATACAGTAATTAATTTCAAATTATTGCTTGTTCAACTTCAAAGCCATAGGAAAACAGAAGGCATTTAAATAAAACTTCTTAATTCTATAACTCCTACATGTATTAGGTACATTTAACCTGTCTAACCAGTTACTCAGCCATGTCCAAATAAGCACAGCTCAAATAAGACACAATAGTTTCATTTTACATGCTGCCACGTACAGCATTATGCAACCAGCCAGTAAAACTTTTCTGCAACAGGAAAACAAAGAAACATTTACTGGGGGGGAAAAAAAGTGGAAAGCAGGAGAACAATAAAAGAAGCTTTTTTTTTTCCTCCCTGTTTTATGCTGCTGCCAAAGGCAGTCACACATGCAGACAAGCTGACCATGTGTGCTCACCCCACTGCTGGAGAAGGTCGTGCAGGAAGCTCTGTAATCCAGATTTTTACCTGTTGGAGCATTTCTTCTGTAGCATTCAGCTTCAACTGATGCCCCTCAAGACAGATTTCTAAGTCCCGGATTTTCTCTCCTTGAGCTTCCACCTGGTCTGTGAGAACACTCACCTGTAATTTGAGAGAAGCACAGTGCTACTGAACTGACTGTAAATAAGTTTCAATTACCTTATGCATATAACATCCAGATGCACGTTTTGACAAGAAGTTCCCTTTTAAAGCCCTCAATGCTTTAATATTCTTGTGCACTGCAGCAACCTGCTCTACCAACACAGAGAGTTTTGCAGTCTTACCTCTATTTTGCTCCAACCCCGCCCTCTCATCTCCCCTCCCCTGCAACTGTTGTGTTTTGATATAAAAAAGAAAGGGCATTTCAAGAAGAGGTGGAATGCTACCTATAGGTAGCCTGGGTCCCTTCATGCAAAAGTCTGGAGAATTGGAAAGGAGCAAGCAAGAACAGAGGATACTGGAAATATTTTCTGTGGTTTTGGAGCATGCATCGCCATTTCGGGTTCTGTTGGCATTTCACGCTCTAAAACAGATAAGCAGGAAAACTGCTCTTTCCCAACCCAACTAACTACTTTACTTCTTACAAGAACAAAACTTCATTGATAGCTTATTTATCAATAAAGACTTCTGAAGCTCTAAAGAATGCAATGAGTAAAAGGCAAGTTTTAACTGTGGCAAAGTTCTATTCCAACAAGAATTCCCAGGCGTTAGCAAGCCAAAACATGAAAGCAAAACCAGGGAGATACACACAGTGAACCCCAGGAAAAGAAACAATAAGCAGTCCTGCTAAAGAACTGTGGGAATGGTGGTACAGAGAAATGAATGTGCACTAAAAAAACCCCAGCAGCTGAATCCAAACCTTGCAAAGCAGAAAAAACTGCACCCATGATAACACTAGAAAGATGTGGAAAAAACCCCGGTGATAATCCTTATGTTAAGAAGAACATACACTTTATATATTCATTTTGACTATTTATTTATAGAAAAGCCTTGATTAGTCTAGAAAAATGTTATCTAAAACAAACCAACAAAGGAGCCTAGAGGTATTTAAACTCCATTTTGAAGTAAATGCATTACAAAAAGCTATATATGCTCTCACATCCAACGGGGAAAGGGGAAAGGGGAAAGGGGAAAGGGGAAAGGGGAAAGGGGAAAGGGGAAAGGGGAAAGGGGAAAGGGGAAAGGGGAAAGGGGAAAGGGGAAAGGGGAAAGGGGAAAGGGGAAAGGGGAAATCTTATTTTTTTTTCCCACTGAAGTAGTTGGCTGTAGGTTAGAATACAGCTGGACTCAGGATGAGAGGTGATAGGAAGGAGTGGGTGGAGGCAGATGGCAGGGGGACACATCCAAGCTGGGGCAGGAAAACTCCCTGTAAGGAAAGCTGTTGCTTGTCCACTTTGTTTCATTCCCATGAAATGAGGGATAATACAAAAAAAACCCCTACATGACGTCAGAAGGCATGAAGAAACAAACTGAATTCTGTCCTTCAGCATGATGCAAGTTCCAGAGAAAGAAAGTCAGCTTTATTTAGAGCATCAGGTTAGGTTTAAATACCATTGCAACCTGGAAGGAAAACTAAGGATGTTAAATGGGACCTGCAAAGGAATTTAGTGAAAGCTTAGCAGCTTGAGAAGCACGTGTTGGGTGTTCCAGCAGCTGAGCCGAGGCACATCAGGCACCTGCAGCTCCTATTTTCCCCTCTGTCCAGGATCACATCTGCCAGACTCTTCAAGGAACCCGTAGGCAGCACCCAGAACAAAATCCCAGGCTGTGCCACACTGGCAATTTCACCTTGCCTCAGGAGTGCAACACCTGCAAAGCTCAGCCTGTGGGTAACAGTAAAAGGAATGTCTGTAAAAGTGAGGGGGTACTGAGCACTTAGCTAAAAATCGAGTGTTAGAAAGGTTTAAAAGTCTGAGGCAAGACCGGAGTGCTCCCAGCCCCATACTCCCTCCAGACTGCAGCTATGGGCCAGTCACTGGTGCAATCCAGCAGGAGCCACAGGACAGAGGTGCTCAGTTCCCACTCCTTTCTCATCCTCCCTGCCAAGGGTCATGCCCAGCAGCCACGTTTGCACCAGCAGAGTCCCTCAGGCCACGGAACCTCAGCTTGGGGCTTGCCCCTGCTCCTCAGATTTGACTGCCTGGACAGAAGAACTGGTGTAAACCAGGTCCTAAACCCAGCTCCACCCGGGCATCTTTGTTGTTGATGATGTTTATCTTCTAGACTGAGCTTTGAGTCTATCTTATTTCCCTGGGGTTTTGGCAGTTCCACCGTGATGCTGTGCAGTGGGAAAGGCAAATGCATAAATATTGACTATGTCTTTGGGTTTGATGAGGGGTAGAAGTGATGGGAGTAAAATGCAAGAGACATTTCTTAGTTCTGGCTTTACTCTAGTCCTTCTAAGAAAAATCTGGGCAGGTCCCAAAACACGTCACAACCCCCCCGTGTTTTGTGCATTTGGCTGGCTGCATTCCTGGGTACCTGTTTGTGTGGAGGAAGAAATAGGTACCGACAATCTGCAGGACAAAGAGAGGAGAATGACAGGACCTGACAGATAAATGTGAGGAACAAAGGAGACCCCCACAGCCAAAGGCACAGGGGAGCCAGTTCCACCCTCAGCTCTGGAGGGAACTGCTGCATTTGGCCACCCAGTCGTCTCTCCACTCATGAGTTGCTCATGCATGCAAGGCACCAATGTACAGTGTGAAAAGCTCCTTTCTTTTACTAATGGGATCAAGTTTTTAGCATGAACAACCACTTGATTAAAGATGTTCTAATAAATATCAGTTGTAAAGGGAACGTGTAGTGCACACTTAAATTCCAACCAGATTTTTTTTCAGATAGGTGGTTTTTTTCCTAAATTTGGTGATAGCAATTTAGTTTAAACAGCAATTTAAAAAAAATCCAACCAGGCCAAAGCTTGTGCCTCTAAACATTTATTGTTTGTTTAACAACAGCAGTGAGGCTTCTGCTCAGTAAATGAACACAAGTGTGAGCAGAACATACAGGATAAGACATGTTTACAGAAACTTGTGACTGAAAGCAGGGAGAACACCTACCCAACACGCTTCAGTTTGGTTTGATATAAATATATGTGCTTATAATATGCATTTCAAAGCATGAAGGGAAAGGATATGCAAAGACTGCATTTAAATAATCTCTGGCTTCAGTTTTTAAAAAGTGTGGAATGTACAGTTTAGTACTAGCAAAAATACACAGAAGAATTTTTTTTTTTTTTTTTAATTTTTGTGGAACATGTGTTTTCTCCAGGAGGAAAACTTACATGGGACATGGGAGCTGTTTGAAAAAGACTTGGTAAACTGAGAAACAGAAAACCTGGAAGAGTTTAGGCACGCATTTTACTGTCAAATTTTCTCTATCCCTCTTTCCCTCCCCCTTGAGCTTTTTGATGATATAAACAATTTTGGTACAGTGTATAAACAGGAATAACTTTTACTGCTGTTATATCCTTCTCCCCTACCAGGTACCCCACCACAAAATCATTTAGAGAGATTATACAGATTACAAATTAATTTCTGGTTAAATATGAGTAACATTTGGGGGCCTGCTAACATTTGTTTAACAGAAAATACTCTGCCACTTCAGCTTTTTGCACTGAATGTCAACTACACAGACAACATTCTTCTCTCTTTTGGACATACCTGCAGGATGAGCGACTCTTTATCACCCTCTAATCGTGCCAACCTTTCTTGATAAGTTTCATTGTTGGATGGATGATGGTTCACCTGTGACTGGGAGGAAAGAAAAGTGCTGTGAGAATTTTCACAGTTAAAGACTCAAGCAGTAGTTAATAAAAGTTTTATACAATAAGCAGTTTTTACAAGACAAAAAAAAAAA
>QVAJ01000833.1:10164-20387 GCA_003546035.1 Mixornis gularis | reverse complement strand
CAGGGACTGCTCATCCTTCATCAGGAGGGATTCTCCTCCTGTCTTGGGGTCACAGCCACTCAATCAGAGAGAAAAAGGAGTGAATTCAGGCAAAAAAAACCCCAAAACCACCAAAACCTAGATGGAGCAGGACAGGAGCCAGTGGGATGTGGATGGGAAGGGGCAGCAGGAATCAAACGCTTCAAGGATTTGCCTCAGAAAATCAGGACATGGCTGAGGGCCCTCCTGTCTTCTGCTCTGAGGGCTCCTCTGAGCCTCCTGCCAACCATCAGCACCAGCTCAACAGCCCCTGCTTCCTCAGCAGGGAAAATACTCAGGAATTCAAATCCCCGGGACATTACAGACACCCCGTCCCTTCTGAGGGTGGGACACAGCTACACCCAGAGTGGGATGTTCATTGTCCCTGCCTGGACACCCTGGCTCAGTCAGGCTTTCTGGAGAACATCACAGAAAAGGTGCAAGTTCCTCAAAACAGGATCTGCCTCCCCCTCACTGTGACTCCCTTCGGCTTCTCCTGCCAAAAAGAAGGTGCAGCCTCAGCGTCGTTTGGGATTGAGAGGCATAAATGGAGTTGGGAGGAAAGCTTGAGACTTTCACAGCCTCTAAAGCAAAGCTCCAGGAGGGGAAAAGCTGATAAAAGATTTATTCCAGCAAAATAAGTGACATAAAAGCCACAAAATTTAACGAAGCTGCGCTGCTGGAGCTCCCATTTTTGGTTAATAAGCTGCTTCTTGGTAGAAAACACTGGAGACAGATGCTGCCTCTTGTTGACATTTTTCCTTCCTCTGACAGATGTTCGGGATATTTAACCCCAGCAGCTGTGATTGTTGTTGATATTACAGGCAATTTGTTGCTTATATGCGGTTTATAAAAACGCTGCAAACACCCCTCTCCATCTGTTCCGCAGCCTCCTGAGAAACATCCCAGCCCTGCTTCTTCTGGATCAGGGCAGCTTGGAAAGCGCCTCTGGAAGGGGAAATCAGCCACCTCGAACCCTTTTTCCCCCAGTTTTTTCCCCTTGTGTTTGCTTTTTCACATTCATGGGATGAACAGGAGTCCTCCTCGCTGGTTTGGGGAATTGTCTCCCCACCACGATGGTGGCCACGCTCTACCAGTGGTGGCCACCAGCAGCTGCTCCTTCCACATTCCCAGGCTGCTCCAAGCCCTGTCCAAGCTGGCCTGGGACATTTCCAGGGATCCAGGGGCAGCCACAGCTTCTCTGGGAATCTGTGCCAGGGCTTCCCCACCCTCAGAGAGAGGAATTCCTTCCCAGTATCCCATCTAACGCTGCCTGCAGCCAGTTTAAAGCCATCCCCTGTGTCTTGTCCCTCCATCCCTTGTCCAAAGTCCCTTTCCAGCTCTCCTGATGCCCCTTTAGGAACTGGAAAGGGCACCAAGTTCTCTCTGGAACCTTCTCTTCACGATGCCTTGAAGGAGAGCAAGTGAGGAGAGCAAATGTGAGAACCCAGCTTCTAAGCCCACCTCAAATCCCACTGGCTGTTCCAGCCTTGACTTTAAACAGTCAAAATTAAAAAAAAAAGAGTTAAAAAACCCTCCGTAAGTTAAATCATGCCACTCCACATTCTTATTTTGAGTTTGAGTCACCAGGGCCAGAGCAAGGACTGACTTCCAAGAGAGGTACAGCTGCCTGGACTTGCTGTGACATTGGTCCTGCACAGAGGACATGTCCCCATGGCAATGTCCCCATGGCAATGTCCCCATGGCAATGTCCCCACAGACCCTCAGGAACCAACCACCAGCCTCACAATTGCTTCGAAGACAAGAGCTTTGGAGCCCAGCACACCCAAATCCCAACTTTTCCCTCTCTGGGAATAACTCACCCAGGGAAAGCCTCTGTCCCTGTGGCCCGGGGAGCTGCAGCCGTGCCACCCGTTCCTTCATCCGTGTGCTGAAGAGGAGCCCCAGGCTGGCGTCGTCAAAGCAGGCGAGGCTGGGCACCATGGTCAGCCAGTTCAGGAAACTCAGGTTCCCACTTATGATCAGGAGCACCTGGAAGGGAAACAAGGAAGCAGAGAGTGTTGGATCTCCTGAAATGCTGGTGAAAAGGTGCGCTGGTGGATTTCAGCACCCCAACGCCAACCTCGGGGATCTGCTGGGATGGCAGAGCCCTCCTGGAGCCCTGCTCCAACCCAAGTGTATCCCCCTGGTCCACAATGAGCTAGAGGGATCAGCCAGGGGACAGTGACTTGATTGCCAGTGACTTGATTTCCATAGTGACTTGATTTCCAAACTGACTAAATTTCCACAGTGCCTTGATTTCCAGTGACTTGATTTCTATTGTGACTTGATTTCCACAGTGACTTGATTTCCATTGTGACTTGATTTCCACAGTGGCTCGATTTCCAAAGTGACTTGATTTCCACAGTGACTTGATTTCTATAGTGACTTGATTTCCAAAGTGCCTTGATTTCCACAGTACCTTGATTTCCAAAGTGACTTGATTTCCAGTGACTTGATTTCCAGTGACTTGATTTCCAAACTGACTCAATTTCCACAGTGCCTTGATTTCCAGTGACTTGATTTCCATTGTGACTTGATTTCCACAGTGGCTCGATTTCCAAAGTGACTTGATTTCCACAGTGACTTGATTTCTATAGTGACTTGATTTCCAAAGTGCCTTGATTTCCACAGTACCTTGATTTCCAAAGTGACTTGATTTCCAGTGACTTGATTTCCAGTGACTTGATTTCCACAGTGACTTGATTTCCACAGTGACTCAATTTCATAGTGACTTGATTTCCAGTGACTTGATTTCCAAAGTAACTTGATTTCCACAGTGCCTTGATTTTCAGTGACTTGATTTATATAGTGACTTGATTTATATAGTGACTTGATTTCCAAAGAGCCTTGATTTCCAGACTGACTCAATTTCCAGTGACTCAATTTCCGAAGTGACTTGATTTCCAAAATGCCTTGATTTCCACAGTGCCTCGATTTCCAGTGACTCGATTTCCAAAGTGACTCGATTTCCAAAGTGCCTTGATTTCCACAGTGCCTTGATTCCCACAGTGACTCGATTTCCACGGTGCTCCCACGGGAATCACCCGCTTCCTGCTTATTCCGAGGGAGCCGTGACAGCAACGCTCCTGAAACCCTTCAGGAGGAAATCTTGGAGCTTCTAATTAAAGAGCAGCATTAAATATAGAAGCGTGCATTTTAAGAGGCGCTATTTTTTGTTTTAATTTTAGCTTTTATTGGCCGTTTAGGAGAATATCTTGCCTGTGGTCTCCCAAAATACCACTCCACAGTACCAACACCAAGAACACAGGACAGTTTCAGCCTGAACAATTTCAGCCAGTGTTCTGTTWAAAAAAATCCATGTTTTCTCATTAAAAATGACAACAAATAAACGCTAAGAACGTGTGATTTCATATTTTATATGCCTGGCACCACGRTTTCTGACATGGTGATTTGCAAGTTACAAGTTTTAAAACCCCAGCAGGACTCTTCAGAAAAGTCACAGATTGTTAAAAAAAGGAGAGCTCTGACCAATCACAGCAAGGAACAAAAATCCTAACTATTATTTAGTTAAAAAAATAATAATTTTTGCCGAGTTGGATAATTATGAGGGGAAAAAAAAAAAGCGATTTCTATCTGAATTCCAGACACATGTTGGGTCCTGGAAGGGAACATGTTACAGGCGAGGTTTGGGGCTCGCCCTGTGACCTGAATGTGATTTAGCTCGATGCATATTCATCAGCCTGGCTTCATTATCACACCTCTCACTGGGGGAACTCTGCTCCTGTTCCGAGGTGATTTCGCCTGGTGCAGTTGCAGTTGTGTGAAGAAAATCCTCCTGCGCTTTGCCACTTCTGGTTCCCAGCTCTGCAGGAGCCCCTGGGTGGTCCACGGGAGGGCTTTTGCAGCAGTGATTCACCTCTCTTTATTGCTTGGAAGTCAGGAGCGGGAGCTCTTGTTTCCAGCAGCCCTGAAAAAAAAATCAGGGGGATTCAAAAATAACACCAGCTTGGCGTTTTCTGGGCTGGGGTGGAACTGCAGAGCCGACACATTTTTAATTTCAGGGCTGCTGGCTGAGGCTCGGAGCTCGCTCCAGCTCCTGCTCACCCGGGGGTTGATGAAGCCACGGACCCCTCAGATCTGCAGGGACAAACCTCAAAGGAATTCCTGCTTCAAAGCCAAAAAATGGGATTTGTCAAACGTGCAGAGGGGTGGTGTCCCAGCGAGCGGCTTTGTGGCTGTATTGAGTGAGTTTTATRTTATTTCATCATCGTCATCATCATCATGGAATGGTTTGGGTGGGAAGGGACCTTAAACTCATCCACTTCTACCTCCAACACCTTCCACTGTCCCATGGCTCCAAGCCCTGTCCAGCCTGGTCTTGGACACTTCCAGAGATCCAGAGGCAGCCACAGCTTCTCTGGGAATCTGTGCCCCCCTCACAGGGCAGAATTCCTTCCCAATATCCCATTTAGCCGAGATCTCTGTTATGGTGAAGCCATTCCCTGTGTCCTGTCCCTCCATGCCTTGTCCCCAGTCCCTCTCCAGCTCTCCTGGAGCCCCTTTAGGCCCTGGAAGGGGCTCTGAGGTGTCCCTGGATCCTTCTCTTCTCCAGGTGAGCACTCCCAGCTCTCCCAGCCTGGCTCCATCCCTTGGAACATCCCTGTGGCCTCCTCTGGATTTGCTCCAGCAGCTCCACGTCCTCATGCTGGTGGCAGCRCTCCAGGTGAGAGTGACCAGAGCAGGGCAGAGGGAAGGACATGCCCGTGGCACCAAGGGTGAAGCTGAACCCACACCGCTGATCCCACAGGAGCAGCATCTCCCAGGATTTAGGGATCCACTGCCATCCAAACCTCGACAGGCAGCACCTATTTCCCCAAATCCTGCCTTTCCTGTGTGAAACCCCTGCAGCTTCCACGTGCTGCTCCCTCAGAGCCGAGCTGTGCTGGCTCCAGGTGGGATGTTCAGTTTAGGATGGATTTCCCAGGGCAGATCCCCGTTGGAAGAGCACGGGGAGCTTCCCTGAGCCTTCGTCGGCTGCACGAGGAGACAGAATTCATATCCACGCTTCCCACAGCAATTCCAGCCTTTGGCTCACGTCACCTGGACCTTTCCATGCTCCAACCACCACCAAAACCCAGCTGGATCTCCAGACCTCCATCCTCATCCATCCTCAGCCTTGATTTGTGCTCCCAGAGTGTCTTTCCCTTGCTGGACAATATTGGAACTCCCAATTACACCAACCAGATGGGATCRACCCCTGTGGTGATTGGGAGAAATTTTTTATTAAAGCCCAGTATTAATCATGGTAATTGGGGAGGAACTTTGAGGTTATAAAACTACAGCATGTCTAATGAGCGAGCTCCTTCTAGGAGGAACTGAGGGTTTTAATCTAATAATGTCACTTTTATGGATTATGACTGGAGTTTTATGAAGTGTGATATGAAATACAGTGGATTCATGGCTCTCGCTGGATTAATTTGGAAAAGTAGTTTTCCTGGTTCTAGGCCCAAAACCAATTATTGCTCACATTTCTGTCCCCTGCCCCGTTACCAAACCCCTCTGTCAGAAAACGGGCACCTCCAGCCGGAACTTTTTTACAGGTTGGGCTTCTTTGTTTGGTTTGGTTTTATTTTTTTTTATTTTCTTTTTTTGAAATCCCAGATTGTTACAAACATCCAGTAGGCAGAGGAAGCTCAAATTCCATGGCACAGGCTGGAGATTTGTCCAGGAGGGACAAAAACAAAACTCAAAACTCTTAAACAYAGGCAAGGGCTACCTGGAGCTTGTCCTGAGCATGGGGATGGGATCACCTCACTGAGACTCCCTGATATCGAGCCATTGGCACAGAAAAGCCAAAATTGGGATGTCTGGAAGGGTTAGAAATCATCTAAAGGGAAAAAGGAGACGTCAAGAACCATCCAGTCYTTCCTGCTGCCCCAAAGTAGAGTCTAAAAGTCAAAGTAGAGTCTCTACCTGCACTGGAGTGTGTTTGTTAAGCTACTCCTAGAGAAATACTCATATATATAGTGCTCCCCATAAAAATTTATCACAGGTACAGACAAAAAAAAAAATCTCATTAAATAGCAGCAACAATAATTTTTAATTCCCTCCCATTATGTATTTAATCTCTTGTTGACTCCTTATTCGGATATTTGCATGAGGATTTAATCTGTGCTGTTCAGTGCAGGGAAAAACAGGTAAATGATCCCCTCTGCCAAGACAGGAGGTGGTTTTGTGAATCCCAGGGAAATTCTGAGAACTACTGGAAGAACCAAGAGAAAAGGGAGCAGGTTTATTCTGCTGAGGAATAAACCAATCACGGACACAGAAACTCACAATCTTCACTAAAACCCGTCTCTGGTCAGGCTTTGACACATCACAAACTGCACTGTGGGGTTTTTGCAATTCCAGGTCCAAAGAGGGACCCAGATCCTTTCCATCACTGTCCCACACCCCACATTTAGGTTTGATCTGAACCGGCAGCAGTGGAAGTGTCTCCCTCCAAACTGGTTTTTAATTTGTTCCTACTGTGGAGTTCTCACAGGTTATGGCTCAGAGGGACTTAAAAGCTCACCCAGTTTCACCCCTTTGCCAGGGACACCTTCCACTATCCCAGGCTGCTCCAAGCCCCATCCAAGCTGGCCTTGGACACTTCCAGGGATCCAGGGGCAGCCACAGCTTCTCTGGGAATCTGTGCCCCCCTCACAGGGAAGAATTCCTTCCCAATATCCCACTTAGCCGAGATCTCTGTTCTGGAATCTGTACCAGGACCTCCCCATCCTCACAGGGAGGAWTTTTTCCCAAGTCCAAGTGTCGCTGTTTTACACTACAATGACACAGACTCTGAGATTCAGAAGGCCGAAAACGACGTCTCTATTTTTGGGATGTGTTTCTTTTTTATACTATTTTACCCAGACCGATTTGATTGGCGAAACAAAGACAAACCTCTTCACTCACACTGGTCAAACCAGAGGGACATCAAGAAGAAATCCCTCCTAGGGAAAGAATGAGCAACATAAGTACAGCTACAAAAACATTCCTTCTGTTTACAGATAATTCTCTGAGAAAAGAATTTCAGAAAACCAAAACACCTCAGGCACAGAACCAAAGGCACATCCGAGTCAGGTTGTTACAACTCAGCCCTTCCCGGCATCCCAGCAGGGCCCTGCTGCCTCTGGCACACCCCAAGGCGTGGTGACATCTCGTGAGCAGCACAGGAGCTGTTGGAAAAACACCTCAGGATCCATCCCAGGGCCGKGAGGGCTGGAAAAGCCCTCGGAGCAGGCCTGGGTTCCTTCACTCGGCGCCAGGGCAGCGCTCCTTCTCATGAGCTCACCCCGGCCATAAAAGCCCAACAGCTCCTTAAAAAAGCCCCTGCATCCATGAATGCTCCAAAGTATTCCACTGAGCAGCTCCATCCYGCTCGTTAAAAGTGGTTTTATGGCACGTGCAGAGCTGAAGTCCAGCAGAAGGGCTCTGCTCAGGCCGTGCCTCCACGTGGGGATGGTGGGAAGAGCTCCAGAGGGATCTCGTGCTCTGCCCTCCATCTGCCTCCATCAGCAGCTTGGGAAGGGTTTTTTTTTTCCAACCAGAAGTTGTGGGTTCATCAAAATATAAAATGGGCCGTGCTCAGCTCTGAGCATTTTGCCCAGGATGGTTGGAGACCCTTYTGCTTCATGGGACAACTTTCACTAGACCAGGCTTCTCCAAACTCCATCCAGCACTTCCAGGGGTAGGGCAGGATAGGGCAAATCAACAGCAAACAAGCTGCAAGCATTTACCAGACTGTGAAAAATTAGTTAAATACTTTTTTTTCTTTGTCAGCACAACTTTAGGTCTTTCAAAAGTACAAAGTTTTGATTAATTTTTGCCTGTTTTGGTAAAAACCAGCAGATGGTTCATGATATCAAAATCAACTTCCTTCCTGAAAAGTGAGGAAGGAACCCATGGACATTTTTTCACAGCCCCCTTTCAAACCCCTTTCAAACTGGAGCTGGACACCTGGGAAAGAGCTTTAAAAAAAAAAATCCCAAATATTTGGGATGCCACTGGGCAATTCCTGCCTATTCAACTTGTTCTGGGAGCTTTTTGCTCCAGGTTTTTATTTTCCCTCTCTGCTGAGCTCTGCTCCATGCTCGGATATTAAGACRTCATAAGAAAAATTCCAGCGTGGCAATGAATCATTAACTGTCCCAGCTTTCCAGAAGGTGCAAATTTAGGGTTGTAAAACTGTCAAAACCCTRAGCAGTTACATGGGGCGAGGGCTGTGCTGTTGGCTGGATGTGCCTCCGGAAGGGGATGCAGGAAAATCCTGCTGGAGCTGTGGGATGCAGCGCCTTGGGAACAGCCAGGGCACATCCATGGCAGGGGCCAACCCTGTGGGAAACCACCTGGATGCCAAGAGGGGCTGGGGGATTATCCCTGTGACCTCCCTGGGGTGGGTGTTCTTTGGAATCGTGGAATCACTGAGGTTGGAATCATTGATTCTTGGATCGCCGAGTCCAACTGTTCCCCCATCACAGCCAAGGCCACCACTGACCCCAGGTGTCCCCAAGCACGGCTTTGAAATCCTTCCAGGCATGGGGATTCCACCCTGGACATCCCTTTCCATAAAGGAATTCCTCCCTGATTTCCAGCCACCAAAAAATTTTGGTGCAATCCAAACCAAAAAGCGGACGGTCGCTTACTCAAGGGGTGAAATGAGGGTGTTTTAGTTCTAAACAACAGCCGGGATGAGGAAATCCACCCCAGGCATTCCCAGCACCTTGGGCCTTCCCAAAAGGTTCCAGGCATGCAGGTTTTGGAGGATGGAACCTCCGTGGGGCCTTTCCCACCAAAATAYATTTATTGGGCTTGGTGAAACCACAAACACCATTTTCATTTGCCATTTGTGCCGCAGAGCCAGGATTATCCCCCTAATACCAACACACGGGAAAAGAGGGATTCAGGAAAAGCATTTTCCAGCCCCGGTTCGAGGTTTAATTACAGCCTGGAATGGGCTGTCWATAGGCACCAATCAATAACTCAATTACACAGAAGTCCCCTGTAATTAACGCTGGATGATTATTTAGCGATCAATAATAAAGTGGAACACCGTGAAGAGCAGAAAGCAAAAGCCTTTTTTCCAGAATATCCTCCTCCCTACTAATTAGGACATTTTTCATCAGGAGATGTGTGGGTTCGAAATTCCCTCTGCGAGAAATGATGTGAATTAAATCCTGCTCTCAAATCCTGGATCAGCCAAAGTCACATGGAACTGTTTATATTCCTTGATTGAAGGAATGCTAAAACACTTCTGGCAAAAATGCTTCCATTCCCTTTCCCCATCCAGGCACTGCAGGCTTCTTTGAAAAATCACTTTTTTCCTGCAATATTTAGAGGTATTTAACAATTTCCAAAGTCAGAGCAAACCCAATTTTTTGGGAACACATCAGAAAAAAAATCTATTCTGATAGTAAACATCTTCTCTAGTCCAGGTCTTGGTAAAATTTGAATGAAATTGGTATTAAAGACAGAGTATGGGGAAAACAACGTTCTTGGGAATAAATATTGATGGGAATGCTGAGTATGGCCAATCTCAGACAGCCCTGGCACRGGGAAACGAGATCTGTGTCACAATCCCCTTCCAAAACAACTCAGATCCAAGGTTTTGGGTTCACCAATTGTGGAGACATCTGCAGCAGCTGGACTGGGACTCTGCTCCCCAAATTCAAGCCCAGCACGGATCCAAACCCAGCTCTGCCTTTTCAAGCTGAAAGGACGTGACCACATCCGCAGGCACAGGGAAAACCACGAGGAGAAGGTCCAGGATGTCACATCTGATCAGCCTGACACCAGCCTGGAAAACACTGGTGGCTCCCCTGATTTGGATCTTTCCTCAGCTCCTTTCCTTGCCTCGTTAAATCCMTAATTTTGGGTAACTTTAAGCTCTCAGCAACATCTGCAGTGAAATGTTTGACTTGGGTTGGCTACTCGGTGGCACTGGAAGCCAAGGCTGGGGGAGTTTCCAACTCTTGGGATGACCTGGATTTTTCCAGCAAACCAAGAGCACATTTTAGGGGGGAACACACGGAGCTGATCCCTGAGCCCTGAGCCCGTGGGCTCCCGAGAGCTCGGGAGAAATGGGAAACAGTTGTGGCTGAAAACACACCAGGAAAACCCAGAGCAGTGCTGTGTTTGGGGCTGGGCAGCATTTGATTTTAATAAAGCCAGGCTGCAAAAGCCTGGAGGATTTAAAAAAA
>QVAJ01000832.1:19657-48597 GCA_003546035.1 Mixornis gularis | reverse complement strand
GATCTGTCAACCCTTGTTGTATCATCCTCATCCACCTGGAGCAAATGCAACTCCCCAGGGCTACCTGCAGCCTCTGACTCATGCTCCAGGGGACAAAGGCACTGTCCCTGGGCTGCAGAAGATAGGTCTCCACAGACACATCCTGAATCCCCATCCCAAGAGGAAAAAATGCGCCCAGCTGGCTGCTGGAAAGTGCTGAGAGCACTGGGCGAGCTTTAAGGTCACTTCCAACCCAAACCACTCTGTGATTGTAAACAATGCATTAACCGAGGCATTACAAGGCCACGTAATTGACTGCAGGGATGAGCTGGCTGGACAGAGCTGCTGAGCCTGACCCCAGCACAGCTTCAACCAGGAGTGTCCAGGACAGAACTCAGAGCTCAGGCCCCCCGCCAGCTGGTGGGGAGGCTCCAGATGAGGCTGCTCAGTATTCCAGGCTATTAATAGTACTCCAGGGGGAGCAGGGCTTGGATTTTTGCTGCAAGGACTTCCTGGTGCCAGGCAAACCCACCTTGGCTGCTGCACCAAGTCATTCCACTGTGAGAAATGTCCTTCATCCTGCCTTGCTGGGAGAATCAAGTGTGAACAAACAGTGCTGCCCAAAAGCAGCCCTTTCACTGCTGTGTGGCCTTTCCCCCCCACCTTCTCCAGCCCTGGGTGGATTGTAACTGGGGCTCTAGGAAAAGAGAGACCCTCCTTTATGATCTTTGGATGCTCAGGGATGAAAGGGGTGTAAGCCTGTGCTGTGACCTGCTCTCCTGGTTTGCCTGCTCCAGTTTATGAACAGGGCACCTGTGTCTGGATTAGGAGGGGATAACCCTCTTGATGATTTAATTTTCTGTGATGATTTTTTTCCATGATGGGGAAAAAAAATGYTTCAGCATTTTTGTGTGTGCAAAATTGTGTGATGTGTTTAGCAAAGTGGCCTGTGTGGGATACTGGGAAAGGGGGAGGAAAGGATGTTTTAAGGCACATTGGGAGTTTAAGGACTCCTTATGGACTCCTTATTTCCCTGCTCAGAGCCAAAYATCACCCTGTCCCTCCTGCTTGCAGGATGTCAAATAATTCTGTGGATGTTTCTCTCTGAAGGAAATGGTCTCAAGTTTTGCCAGGGGAGATTTAGACTGAATATTGGAGAAAATTCTTTCACTGAAAGGGTTGTCCAGTCCTGGTACAGCTGCCCAGGGCAGCTGTGGAGTCCCATCCCTGGAGGGATTTAAAAGCCACATAGATGCGACACTTGGGGACATGGGATAGTGATGGCCTTGGGCAGCGCTGGGGAACCGTTTGGTCTTGATAATCTCAGAGGGCTTTCCCAGCCTGAACAATTCCATGATTCTATGTTCCTTCCCAAGGATGATGCTGCCACCAACATTCCCCTGTGGGTTTTGYAGGGGGGAGCTCCCCAGGAGCCAGGGCTGTCCTTATCCCTGCTAACTCCTCCTGGGAGGTGCTGTGAGCTGAGAGGGAGGGGGCAAATACAGCAGCACCATTTCTAAAGGTTTCCCACTCCCTCTGACCTTGAAAAAGCCATTTTCACCTTGCTGTGTCTCAGCCAGGGTTGCTGCTCGCTGTGCCTGCGCTRTGTTAGGGTGGATGGGGAGACAGGGGAAGTTTATTGTTTTTACAGCTTTTCCTTCACTTCCCTTTTTCCTACCTCAGTTAAAAAAAAAAAAGAGTTTACATTCAGAATTTAAATATAACATGAATTCCGGTCGGAGGCATGTGAGAGCATCACGTGGGGCTGTTTATCTCCTACGGCAGAGGCAGTGTGTGAACATAAGGAAACCGCTGCCAGAACCCCTGCCCTCAGCTCATCCAGGCTCTGGAAACAAAACCCGGTGATTCCCACTTGCAGAAGGCTCCCTCCCTCCTCGTCCTGCCACCTTGAGGATATTCCTGCCTGATACAGAAGTAGCAAAGAGATTTTGCTAGGGAAGCGGTGGTTTGAGGAGTATCACCTGCATTAAACTGTGGATTTTCAGCAGTTTTGCAGGAATTCTGCCCCTCTGCTGCTGTCAGGAGATCAGCAGATTTGGGAGGTGTTAGGAAGGGGAAGCAGCTGTTTGGAGCCATGAAAAGGTCCTGGCTGTGCCTGGCACAAGTGTCTGAAAGAGCAGGAAGTGCTGGCAGTGCTGGGTGCAGGACCAGACAGGGAACAGAGGGAACATCAGCATCAGCCACAGCTGATCCSGTCCGTGCCAGCAGCCTGTCTGAGCCGAGCCGGCTCCTAGAGCCAAGGACTACAGAAGGAATAACCTTGCTCATTACTGMCCCGAGGGCTGCATCCCAAAGCAGCCCATTGAAGAACAGCCTGTCCTGGGAGATTTGGGTTCTTTCATCCAGCCCTTCATTCTGCAGCTCTCTTCAAACACAGCCAGGATTCTTCTTTGCAACGGGATTTAARCAACCTGAGTATTTTTTAGACATGACATGCACCTGGCTGGGCACTGGTGGCTGGTTGGTGGGTCGCAAGTAACTGATGGCGGCAGATGGGCAAGTAGCACACAGCCTGATTTGCTCTGAAATAAGAGCTAAAGGAGCTCCAGACAATCCCAGAACCTGCTGAGGTTTGGGATATAAGCAGGAAGTGACACASGGATGGGAATTTGAGCCCTGTACCTGGTTGGAGGGGTGAGGCTGTAGCAGAGAGGGCTCTTTGCTTTTAGCTGGTAAGGATGAGGAGGAGGTGGCTGTGTCTGGCAGTGCCTGGCTGGCTGACAGTGCTCTGCAGTAGGACTGGGCTGCGTGCCTGGCTCTGGTCTGGGAAGGGGTGTCAAACCCCAGCCTGCTGGGACAAGGAGCAGTCTGGGGAGAGGGGAAGCAGAGCTGGCACAGAACTACACCAAGGTACAGCATTTCACTGTCCTCCCTGCACTGTGCAGAGCTTCCCCTTGGCAAGTCAGTTTGACATTCCTTAACTCATTGCCAGGGATCATCTCAGTCAGAAATCCCTTATCCTGGTGCAGGGAGGCTCATACTCCTTTTGCCTGTGGTCTACACAGAGTCATCCCAATTTATCAGGCTGGCCTGCTCTCAGGTATTTTTCTCAGTGTGTCCCCCACACTTTGTTGCTATGTTTCGTGTAACTGCTGCAAATCCAGGCAGGATTTGGAGGAGAAACAAATGGAGCAGCAGAGGGGTCAGTGCTGCAGGGACAGCCCTGAATTGCTGAGCCAGCTCAGCCTCAAATGACAGAGGATGTGGAGATGCAGCTGGGATGCCTTTGCCACCCTCTGCCCCCCCTTGGCGTCCTGCCCCTCCAGATCCCAGCCCTTCCCTCTGGATTGGAGCGCCCTCTCCCCCCCTCCCTGCTCTYCATCTTCATGCAGTCTGCAGAGGTGCATTGTGGGAAACTCCCAAGTTTCCCCCCCCYACCTCTGCTTGCCTCCCTCCCTCCTCTCTGCGCAAGAGCCAGCTCCCAAGGTGTGACTCGTCCTGCCGGAGTACAGAGGTAAGGAATGCCGCTGGGAGGGGGGGCGCGGGGTGGAAGGGCCGGGGGTCCCGGCTCCCGACTCCGGGACGTGCGSATGTCCTGCGCAGGGTGACAAAGCGAAATGGAGACGTGGAGCTACCTGCTCAAGGTGAGTGTCCACCTCCTCGCAGCCCCCTGGGATGGAGGCCGGGGGCTGCCATGCCGGCTGCCTCTGGAGCAGGCACCCCGTAAGAGGCAGAAAGTGCTTTTCTGACCCCAAATAAGGAGCACGGAGAGGATGGGCGGCTCCGAGCGGCTCTCTTCCTGTCTCAGCTCCTATGTTTTGCTCCCTGAAGGTCAGGCAGCCACAGAAGCTGTTTCTACAAATGCACGGGTGCTTCCTGCCCGCTGCTTCCTGCTGCCTCCACGTACCTGCAGCCTCCTCCGCCGCCGCCTTTGCGGGCTGTGCCATCCAGCCCGAGCCGAGYCCTTCCGCCCGATCCGAGCTGGGCCGGCGGGAAGGAGAGGCCCTGGATGCCGCAGCTGCGCTCCGGAGGCAGGAGGGCGCCGGGGACGGGGAAGCGGAGCCGGCCATGTGCCGGAAACAGGGCTGCTGGGAGGGAGAAGGGGAAGCAGCATCCCGAGCTAAGCCGTGCCAGCCTTGGCAGGAGAGCTGGTGCACCTCCCTGAAAGGTTCAGAGCAGTTTTCCAGCTGCTTGCCCCCTCCCATCTGCGTGGACAGTGGGATTTGTTCGCCTTTTGCTCTGCCTGGGTGGATTTAATGACTCTGTTTAATTCTGTCAGCTCTGAGGCAGGAGGGAAGCAGGAACAGGCGGCTGCTTGGTTCAGCCTTCACCTTTTCYGAGGAAAGTGGGTTGTTTTGTTGGGCAGGGAGAATTTGATATCAATTAGGGGGTGTATCCTTTGATTTGACCCTGGGCTTGTGCTGGAGAGGAGCTCACAAAGAGAAATCTGCCCCAAAAAATCCCCAAAGGGAGAAAAATGTCAGAGGCAGTACTGCCTGTTTTAAGGGAGAATATTGCACCGAAGGAGTGGGAGACGGGTGGGTACCAGACCAGGCCTCCTGAGTCACAGTGGGTGCTTCCAGGCAGGGAATGCTCTGGGAATGTCTCAGGCTCTCCAGTCTGATATTCCCTGCTCCCTGTACATCCATGTGCATCCTTGTGTGTGCTTGCAGGGACCTGTTGATTTGCTGCTGTTTACTTCTGTCCTCTGGTGGCTTCTGGGGAGGTGCAAAGGGGGAAYGAAGAGGATTTTTAAAATTGAATCGAGGTCAGGCTGGCAAAACTTGGGCATTGGGACAAGAGGAGGAAACCTCCCCGTCGCAGCCTCGTTTTGCTGGGTGGGGCTTGGGCAGGATGCTGTCAGGAGAGGGAGGATGGACTATGCTGGATTAAGCTCCCTGCTCCATCTCAGGACTGACCTCCAAAAGTCTGACCTTCACAGGTTTGACCTTCAKTGTTTTCCATCTGTCCTTTCTCAGCCACGGTGCCCAACACCAATGTCTAACCCTGTGGTATTGTGGTAGGGTGGGGGAAGAAATCCCAATTCTCCYCTAAAAGTGCATTTTCATCTCACTGCATCCCCTGGCAGGCTGCTGGGATGTGAGGCTGGAGAACACCCTGGCACACTGTCCCCATCCTGGATCAAGTGTCGGGGCTGGCAGGTGGGGTGGAGGGAGGAATGGAACTCCCTGAGCAGGGATTTTCATGTTGGAGGAGCTTTGGTCAGCCTTCCCTAGATGCTTTCCAGCTTTCTGCTGGGTAGGAGAGTGCCCTGGTGTTTCTGCACAAGGCAAGGGATGGGTTTTACCCCAGAGAGTGTGGGGAGCCTCCCTGGAAGGTCACTGCCTCATGTGGAATTGGCCCCTTGTCTGCCTGCAGTGCCTTCTTAGATTTCAGCTGCAGAGCAACAGTTTTCAGGCTGATGTCTGCAGATCCAGGGGCTGCCAGATTCCAGACTCAGCTCTGCATGTCAGGAATTGCTTCCAGAATCTTTTTGCTGACCCCAGCTGAGCCACAAAGGGAGTGATGCCACATCAGGCAGAAGGGATGGATTTAGGATGCCCATAAACTGGGGAGGGATGTTGAATTTGCTGCTGCTTCCTGCAGTGGTTGAAGCTATTTCACTGTGTCACATCCTCATCCCTTTTTGCTTGTGGATATTGAATTTGGGATACAGGACTGGGAGGAAGATGCCTTAAAAGCAAGATCTGTCAGAAAGAGAATCAGCCTCCTGAAGCTGGGGACTGGCTCGTGGCTGCCTGGGGAGCAGCACCCCAATTTGGAAGCATCTGCCCTCTTCCCAGAGGTTTTTCCCAAGTGCTGGCAGGCCTGGGGTAAGGAACAGGGCTTTGTGGTGGGAAGGAATGAGTGCTCACCATTTTCCAAGAGGCAGGGAATGTTTGCTGACCCTGTCATGTTATCCCTGAGCTGGCAGCACAGACCCAGAGCTGAGCAGACAACCAAGACAAGCCCCAAGGCCCCAGCCAGGGTGTTGCTGRAATTGAATTTTTGGCTCTGGGAGGGCTGGAAAAATATAGTAAAGAAATGAACTGTGTCTGTGTTTGCAAAAGTCAAAACATGAGGAGTTGCCCAGGGTAGAGTTCAGGATGTGCCCAGATCCCTGTGAGGTGTTACACTCGTGGGTTAAGGCTCCAGGATTCCTGTTGCTGCAGCGTTTCCCAAGTGTTCCCCATTATTGCTCCAATGCTTTGATCCAGTGTCCTGACAAACAGCTGCCGTGGGAAAAAAAGTCATCCTGGCTGAGAAGCCTTTCCTTTGTTTCTGTCTTGGGGTGAGGGATGCTCAGCTCTGCCAGGGAGAGGCTCAAGATTTAACACCTCATGATTTTTGAAGGGTAAAAGCTACAATTTTGCTCTGCTTCAAAGAAATGGAACTGTACAGGGGAAAAGAGAATTTGATTTTGTATCTGATGGGGATTGAAACCCAAGATTAAAAAGGGGTTAGCACAGCAAACTGAGGTGCTCTGAACTGTGTTTTGGGGGCTTGGGGACTGTGTTGGGACCCTGAGGAGCCAGGCTTTGCAGCAGGGTATTTCCAWCCCAACCTCAGCAAAGTATTTCCAGATTCTGTTGAATTCTAGAAATTATTTTGCTATAAGATGTGTCTGAGAGTGCAGCTGTGTGGGGGGGGCTGGTGGCACTTGCGGGGCCATGCCAGGTGTGACTTCTCTTGCTGACAGCAGGCCAGGGCCATGCCAGGTGTGACTCAGTGCCCACCCCTGGGGAGTCAGTCGGAGCACGTGGCTGGAGACAAAATCTTTTTTCTCCCACAGCTGCTTGGCAGTGCCTGGTTTTTGCTGTGCACATGGCTCTGTACAGACAAGGTGTCTTACCAGGGTAGGGTGGAGCTGTGTTTGGGGTTAAATCTCCCCCAAAAGAACACAGGTTGAGCCTCTGGCAGGAGTGTGGTGTGTCTGCACTGCCGCCTCAATGTCTCAGAGAATAAAATGTCTGCCACTTCCATCCCAGGAGCTCTTTGGGGACAGGATGTGTGTGGCTTGTAGAGGTGACACTCAGCTCAGAGCTTGTCATCTGCAGAGGCTGTGGTGCAGAAAAAGACCATATATGTCCCGTTTCTGGGCTCTTGCTGGTGGGGAGACTGAAGTGCTGTGTCACCTRTGTGGGCAGCACGGCTGGGCAGCCTCCGGAGAGGACACTGGCAATGGTGTCAAACCTCTGTGCAGCTGGTGGCCCAGGGTCCGCATCCCAGAGCCCTTCTCTTCGCAAATGGAGGGCAAAGCCGCCTTTGCTGGGCTCCAGGAACCCATCCTGTTCCCACACCTCACCTTGGTGCCAGGTAYAACCCAGTCTCTGAGTGTGGATGCATTGCCCAGCCTGGAGAGAGGGCACGTGGCTTGGTGGCACTGAGAGTGAGAAGGGGTGTTCTGGCCACGCTGTGGGGGCTGTGGGTGCAGATTTTTGGTCACTGCCAGCACCAGCTGGACCAGTGAGGAGCATGCTGGGGCTCAGAGCAGCTGCAGGAATTGCCGCAGCCATGGAGCAGAGGCTTGGCTGGCAGATCTCCCCCCGTGGCAGCGATTTGAGGCTGCTGCCACTGCTAAAATACTTCCAGCATCTGACATTCTCCACAACAAGATTCAAAGGGCTGTTTGAGAGGGAAATGTTTAATCCAGGGATGGGGGGAGGGATGTGGGGAGTAACAAACAACAGATTGGGAAAAGGATTCATAAATATCTCATCAGAGTGAAGTGGGTCGCAGCAGTGTTTGCTGYGACTTGGTGCTGCTGTCTGTGAGGGTTGGGTTTGGGAGGGCTGGGAAGCACAGCAGGCTCCTGTACAGTCWGTCCCTGGCTGTGCAGCACTGAGGCCGTTTAGAAGCGTCTGTGGCAAGTGACTGCTGGCGTGGGGTTTGCGTTGCGTTGTATCACGTTTGCTGTGTGTTGCGTCAGGAGCTGGGGGCTGAAATAGCCTGGAAGGGAGCAAAAATCCTCCTTGGGGAGCTGCTCACGGCAGCTGAGAGAACACAAGCTCCTTATGTAAAGCTGCTTTAATATTTATGGTAATATCAGAGGTGGTGCATTACCTCATCCATCTTTGCTGCACTTCTTGGGCATGGGGAAAGGCTTAGTCACTACTCTGCTGTCCTTCTCCTGGGTGCTTGCTTGGCATCTCCYTGCCTTTAACACGTTTGTTCCTCCAGCAGCTCAGAAAAAGGGAGAAATGCTGGTTTTCCCCATTGGGAATAGGGAGTTAAAGCACCGGGAATGCTGCTCAGTTGCAGGAAGGGCCTGGACACAAATCCTTCCAGCCCTGACAGATCACTCCACATGTGGCAGAGGAGACAGGCACAGACCCTTGAGGACACTTCCCAAAGGACAGGGTGGTCCAAGCTGCATTCCTTAGRGGTTAGATGAGAAGGTGGAGGAGAGTGGGATGGTGAGAGTACTGGGAAAGGAGCTCCCTCTGCTGCGCCAGAGCCACCTTTGGTGTCAACTGCTGTTTCCTTAGGGAGAGCAAGGGCCTGTCTGTCCTGTGCACAAGGGGATGAGTGCCTYTCTTCCAGACAGGCAGGAGTGACAAAGAAAGGAAGAAGAGATTAGGGGATAAYGGGGAGGATTTGAAGATAAGGTGTTTCCTCCCATCTCTGGCTCTTTCAGCACAGCATTGCTCCAGGTCAGATGTGGTCAGCAGCTATTTCCAAGATGGATGTTTCCAGCTGGAAGACACCTGGAGTGTAGGGATGGACTTTTGTTGCAGGATAAATCCTGATACATAACCCCACAGTGTTGTTAAATCCTTCCTTGCTGCCAGTCTCAGTGTGGCAGTCAAGGACCTGATGGAAATGCGCTGCTTTTCATAACAGAGGGAAAATCCCTATGGATGAGCTTCCCACTGCACCCCAGACCCACACCCTGGAGCAGCTCCTYGGTCTTGCAAAGTGACTGACTTTTCCTTCCAAATGGAAGTAGTAGGGGAGGATGAGGGGATTTGGAGCTGGGATGGAGCTGGTCCCTGCAGAGGGAAGGGGCCATCCTGATGGAGCTGTGCTGTGGCACAGCTTAGCAATGACTCATCCGCTGCGTTCGGTGCAGGATTGATGCAGCTTTCATCTGTGCACGCAGGAGACAGATGAATAGATGTGTTTGGTGATTTGCTGGGATCTGAGGCAGGAAAGGTGCCCTTCAGGGAGCCAAGGGAAACTGTTCCTTCACTGGCCTGTTGCTCCAGCGGAGGGCAGCTTGTTGCGCTGGGTGAGTCCGACTGCGCTGACCTTGGGAGTATCCCAGGGGAGCTGTGGCATTTGTGTGCCAATCTTTGCAGCAGCAGCAATTTGGAAGGCTTTCCTTTTCCTTTTTCTCCTTTATCATCCCTGGTTTTATTACTCCAGCTCCCTCTTCCCAGCCTGGGAAAGAGCTGGTTAGCTGCTGGCAGTGAGAACCTTCCTGGAAGGTTTAACTGATTGTTAAACAGAAATAGCATGGAGCAGGGAAAAGGGAGGGAATGAAGCCTGTCTCCCACAAAATCTTATTCCCAAGTGCTGCTGCCTGTGTAGGAGGCAGAGAGGGAGCTGGAAGGGGGAGGAATGGGTAGACAGGCAGAGACAGCAGCTGACAAGGGAGAAGGGAGGAATAAAAAGATGTGAGGAGCTACAAAGAAAAAAGCACAGGTAGGAAAATGTGTCATTAGAGAAAAACTYGGTGTGATAGAATGAGGGAAGAGGAGGAGACAAAGGAATGGGGGGAACCCTAATGTGCAGGCTTAGTTTTTGGAAATGAGAAAAGCACCTCTTTCTTCAGTCCAGGGGAGACARAGGTACTTAAAGATGACCCCATGGTCATGCTCTTGGAAGTACAGAATGGAGAGGAGAGACAATTCCCCAGGTAAGGAGCTAAGAGCACATAGAAGAGGGTTAAGTACTTGACAGAAGAGGATGTGCTTCTAAGGGTACCCAGGAGTCTGAGGAGGAGGTGGAGCCAGGCCAGAGGGTCTGGAGAGGTGCTGGGTGATCCTGTGGCTACTTGCAGTGATGGAAAACCACAGACAGAAGCCCTTTTATGCGGGCACTTAAGAACTGCCAATATTGATTTTTGGCTTAGTTTGGTTTGTACATCTTTTAAAACCTTTTCTAAGCTGCATGAGAGRTTTGTGTTGCTTTTAGTGGAAATGCACTTAGAATCAGGAAATTCTGTTTGTGGCAGTGCAGGGCATGGTGGCAGGACAAAGCTCCATGGCCCAGCATGGGCTCCAAGCAAAACTAGCTTTCCTGCTCCCAGRAATCTGGATCATTGAGGGGTGTGGATAAACCTTGAGGTGCCTGGGCTGTGCAGGGTCCCCATTTCTCAGCAAAAAGGTGAGTTTTCCCTCTCTGATTTACCTCATGATCTCCATAGGCTGCACATGATTTTCCTAGGGAAAGAGCAGAAGTTTAATGCTTGATCCATGTGCTGTAACCACATAAATATCCGAATGTGTGAGTAGCCCAGTTAATTGATATCAAAGCGACAAAGAAGGTAAATTAATATTTATGCAACAATTAATCTGACTCTCCCTGCTTTAAACTCTGAGCCCACTTCAGTTGTGGGCTCCACTTACTATTTCTTTGTGTCTTGTTGTACCAGATTGAAAAATAAAGGATAAATTGGTCCCAATCCAGAGGTGCAGAGTCCTGGGAGTGACTGYGTCCAGCCTCAGCCCTGGATTTATGTAGGACTTGTGCTGACAGAGCAGTATGGATGCTCTCTGGAAGCATAGGAAAAAGTGAGGCAGGTGATATCTACAGAAATATTACAGAATGAGAACTGAGAGGAAAATATTCTTGCACTTGGCCRGGCCCTTGTTTCCCTCCCAAGCTCAGTGAGGTCTGAAGCTGGGTGAGCATCAGGGGTGGTGTTCATGTGGTACAGGACGCCCAAGTGTCTGATACACACTTAGCAAACTGTGAGAGAAGCACAGTTTGGGCTTTCCAAAAGGGTTTAGTATCCCAAACTAGGGGATGCAAGCGCTGTCCAGCTGCAGTCAATGAGAAATACCCGGTTTTATGGTCAATAAGTCTAGTGCAGTGTGAGGAGCTGGACTGGAAGATCCTTGTGGGTCCCTTCCAGCTTAGGATATTCTGTGACAGCTATGGAATTTCATGATTTTGGTGCTGCAGTTCCCTCAGTCTGCTCCAGCTGRCTGGCAGTGGAGCAGCTGGTGGCCACCAAGCAATGGCTGGCAAGGGAGAGCAGGAGAGGGAGGTGTTTCCATCTTATACTTAGGAACCATAAGGTGTTGCTCAGCTTTGCTGTAGTCCCCAAACCTGTCATTTCTGTGAGACTTCCTCCGTTCCTGCCTAAATGGAGATGAAAGCCCCACGTTTGCCAGCCTCTTTTCCAGAAGAGTCAGCAGCACAGATCATTGCTGCAGTCCTGGGACTTTGTTCCTGTCTTTAGAGGAGTGATCTGCCCTCTGAGCCACTGTGGAAGGAACCTTTGATGGCTGAGGGTTTTGAGGAGCCTCTTCAGCTCTCRATCCAGACAATGAACTCTGATTTCACTTAGCAGGCAGAAAGCTCCTGGCAGGCTCCTGGCAGCCCTGAAGGTCAGCAGGGAGCCAGCAAAGCCRGCGGCTCGGATCTGACGCTGCTCCTGGTTACTCTTTATTTCCTGAGCTCAGAGCTGATGTGGTGCTCAACTGCCAGAGCCTGCTGGCAAAATGCCCMGTGCATTGTCCTCTCCTCCCATCACATGAACCTGCAGCCACAGGAGCTCCATCCTCAGCTCACCCTGTCCTGCCAGGTTTGTGGGGTGAGGTTGTTGTGGTAGTTTTACATCCCCTCAAAGCCCACTTTGTCCCTTTGCTGAATTCCTGTGGTGCAGCTGTGCTGTTCACCACTTCCACCAGTTCCTGGGGAAGATAGCCCCAGCTGGTCACCAGCATTCTGTTTGGCTCTATGGGCAAGTCCAGCAAACCCTGAAAGGAGGGAACAGGAGTGAGATGCCTCTATCACCAAGAGATCCAGCTCTGCAGTAAATCCATGCAGTCAATTCTCTGTTTGGCACCAGCTGAGGATCTGGCACTTTGTTTTGCTGTTGCTCCACCAAAATTCTGGCAGGAATAATCCTTTTATCCCTGCTACCTATGAGGAACTAATGGTTTTCCTGCAGTACCCATCTGGAGGGAGAATATCACACAAGATCACATATTGACCACTYCCTAAATGGACCATGGGATAATGCTGCAAAAGGAAGGGTGGAGGGTGAGACAGGCAGGGAGGATCTATCCATCTGCTTTCCTATGGAACAAAGTGTTCTCTCCTTACCCAGAAGGAATTGAAAGAGTGAGCTAAGGCAAAGTAAAGTTTATTTAGTTAGATGGTTGGATGTGAGTTTCACATCACCATCACTGACAAATGGTCTCACAGACAGTCAGGATGGACTTGAACTATGGATGCCCAGATATGGCAGCCATAGATGACAGTCAGTACAACTTGTTTGATGTTCCTGTTCAATATTAGGAAAAAATCCTTCCCTGTGAGGTTGCTGAGGCCCTGGCACACATTGACCAGAGAAGCTGTGACTGCCCCATCCGTGGAAGYGTCCAAGGYCAGGCTGTACAGGGCTTGGAGCCCTCTGATACAGTGGAAGGTGTCCCTGCCTGTGGCATGATCAAGGTGAGCTTTAAGGTCCATTCCAACCCAGGCCATTCTCTGTTTCTGTGATTGCTACAGGCACAGAGCCTGTAGTAAATGCTTTGAATGGAGTTCACAGTTCTGAAAGAAGGAGCTAACRGTTTTCCAGTCTTCCTTTCTGTCCTCCTCTGGGACCTTCAGCCAGAGCAACACTGGCTTGCTCTGCCTTGTTACTCACCTCTCCTTGCTCTGCTTCCCCCTCCAGGTGCTCTACCATGTCCAGGTAGGACATTGCCAGAGTAACAAGCATCCCAAGACAACCACTCTGAGGCCTTGAGCTCCTCTGCTTCCTGCAGCAGCCGGGCGAGGGAGAAGAGCTGGGATAGCCCCGTGTATCCAGTCGCTGCCCACAGCACCCCTAGGATGGATTCCAAAGGCAACGTCCGAAGCGGAAACAAACCCGACGCCAAGGCCGCCAGCTCCGGGAAGCCGGAAAAACCCAACCCTGGGCCTGCCACGAATGCAGACAAGAAGGAGGCCCCCAAAGAGCAGCCTGCTCCTGCCACGGCCACCAAGAAGGCAGGCAGCGATGCCGCCATCGCCAACAACCACAGCAACCTGAAACCCAGCCCTGCCGCCACGGAGACGCAGGAGGCCAGCGGCCAGTCCCCTGACTCTGACCACAAGGGAAACAGCTCTGAGGAGTCACCGGGCAGCTTCTTCGACAACATGAAGCCTTTGATCATCGTCGGAGGAGTGGCGGTGGCTGCGCTGGCTGTGATTGTGGGAGTGGCATTCCTAGCCCGGAAAAAATGAAGACCGAGACAGGGTGGGGATGAGAAACCCAGCCCAGCTGTACAGCTCCTTTTGAGACAAATGCATGCAGAGAAATTCTATACATAGCTATATATAGAGAGAGTGAGCTAGCTAGGTCAACAACAAACACCAACTGCAACTCCAGGGTCTTGTTCAAGACAACTGTGCCAGTCTGACCCGCTGTGGGTAACTCCATGCACTCAGTGTGTTCTTTCATGTAATATATCTTGGCTTATACCACTGTGTATAGATTACAGCTTCTCCTGATCGGTGTAAATGACGGTGTCCCCTCCCCTCCCCTGCTGTCCTCCCTGGAAACTAAYCCCCCCCTACCCTTGCAGTCCCGTTTTCAAGTCCAAAGTGTTCTACGTCCCATTCRGAGTCCCGATTTGTGTTTTGGTTTCTGTTTGGTTCTCTTTTAACTTGGGCTGTGGTAAAGAAGATGGAAGGGGAGTGCTAAGGCCCGGCTTGCCTGTGATCCTGGGCTGGGGGTGTTTTTCCAGCCCCCSTGGGACAAGGGAAGTGCAAGGGCACTGGCAGGGAAGAGGCAGCTCCCTGACCCAACAGCCATGGGCGATCCCTAATCGGTGTCTGTGTATCTGCTGCTCATCATCCCATCTTGGAACACCCGCCTGGGAAGTGCTCCGGAGGAACTAGGGTGGCTGCAGGTGGAGGCTGCAGCGTGGCAGAGCCGACTGTGAGCCTGGGATGTCRCATCAGGTCACTCTCCTGGCTGAGCTGCCAGTGGGACAGTGACCAGAGGGGCTGTGCTGTGGCCCGGGGAAGTCCCATTGCAGCCTTCAGGATCCCAGGGCTCGCCAGAGTCACGTGCRCAATGTTTGGGATAGAGAGACTTTGTTTTGGATCTAGTATTTCCTAAAGTTAGGCTGGGCTTTGCAGGGTGCTGTGGTCTCATCTCAGTCCAAGCTCCCTTGAGGTTGGCTGAACTATTTGTGTTCATTTTTTTGGGGCTTTGGATAAGGCCTTTCACTGGATTTTTTCCCCCACCGAAGGCTGTGGTCTCTTAGCACATGTGAAGAGAGGAAAAGGGGGAAAYGTGAGCTGGTGTTAGGGGCAGAGAGGACCTGGGACCCCATGAGAGTAACACTGACCTACCTGCTATATACCAGAGAAACCCCTTTCAGGGGCACTGGAGTCTGTTCTGGGTGGATTTCTTACCTCCCTCTTGTGACAGTAGTAGCAGGGATTTGTAACTCGTCCACACTTTGGAAATGGAAACAAATTCCCAGCCCTTGGGAGCTGCCTGATTTCATGGGTGAGTACCTTGGCTCTAATGCCAGACCTTGTGAGGAGGAGGAGAGAGGGTGTTTAGTGCTTTGGCCGATGCTCAGCACTAAATAGCAAGAGGTGAGGAGATCTGCCTCTGAAAGCTTCCATTCGGCTTCTCTTGGCTGCTGCAAAAGAGAGTGTTATAAAAACCCCTTACATTTTGGGTTTAAGTTGGGTCAGAGATTAGATGACGTCCAATGGGAGCTTGGCAGCAGCCACAGCCCATGGGCAGGGGCAGGAGTGATGATTAGAAAGAGGCAGTGACACAGTGGGATGACTTCTGTTACAGAGCCTGTTGTGCACCTTTAACTGAGATGGATGGARGGATGAACTCAAGGGCTGCAGGGATACAGGGAGGTGTGCATTCCTCAGGTGCTGCCTATGCAGTGTCTGCCTCTGGCACAGTCATTCCTTGGATGGGATGGTTGGGGGGGGGGGGGGGGCGCGTATAACCTGACCTGGAAATCCTTCTCTTGGCTCATGTCTATCTAATTTACCTCCAAATCTGACCTGCTGAATGCACATGGTCTTGGAATGCATGGCTATTCCTGTGGTGAGCTCAGAAAATATTCCCAAAGGTGTATGGCCTCTGGGAATATCAGAGACTGTGTCCTGGTGCAGTTGGAGGTTGATGCCTCCACCTTTGCCAGCACAGAGACAGGAGCAGGCATCTTGGGCTCACAGGAGTTTTGGAAAGCAGGGCCACAGCTCCAGGTAAGATCCTGGTAGCCTAAAGCACTTGGCATGAGCTGTGGACGTGTYTCCCAGCAGCAGTGTGTCACTTACATTACAGCCTGGGGAAGGGTTAGAAGCAGAAGGGTCCTYCTCTCCCCTCAGATTTCTGAAGCACAACTTTGCAGGAAAATTTTCACGGGGAGTTTTGCTTACATTGTTCAGAAGAAAGGGAAATCAGCCCCTCCTGCTCTGGTTCATGTTTTGCCAAGTAGGGTAGTGATTTTCAGACAGTGACTTCTGTTTTCAAGAGATGTTTCTACCTTTCCTGTCCCTTCCCTCCCTCTCAGCTCTGGCCTAGGATTGTTTTTAGCAGTGCGTGACATTAGTCACATCTATCTATTCTGCCCTGACCAGCATAGATCAGGGGAGGAAAGTGAAGCACCTGCTTCACTCAAGTCTCCAGTTTTACTTTCTAAAATGTTTTTATTTCCTTGTCTTCACCTTTGGCAACAGAAGAAGGGAAAAACAGTTGTCAGCTAATGGCCTTAACCTTTTCTCCATCTCCAAACCTCACCTGGCCTTGGAGCACTTGGATGCAAGGCCACCAATTTCATCCAGAAACACCACAGAGGTGGTGATGGGGCTGCAGYTCCTCATCAGGGCACATTGCTCATTCAAGCCCTCCCTACACAGCAAACCTGGTATATCCTGTCTGTAAGGGATTTTTGAATGTGGTCTGTGCTGTTCCCAAGGGATTTTTCATTTCCTGTGATCACTTAACAGTCTGCTGTCCAGGTTCAGCACCTGGAACGCACCTCTTTGACAGTTTGATTTGGAAAACATCTGTCTGTGTCTGTGTGTGTGTGTGTGCCTTGAAGCATATCCTGCGTGTGTGTGTGTGTACCAACCTCTCTGTTGTATTGCTGCAGCCTGGAGGGGGAGAGAATCCAAGCTGGAGATGCCCTTCCTTTGTTCCCTGCATTCAAACCAAGTGTCCATGATGTCTTTTCTGTGCCATTCCCACTACGCCATGCAGCTCCTGAATTCCTTTCCAGTCATGGTTTCTCCTCAGCACAAGGAATGTTTGGCTGGTGAAGTGCTGAGTGTGTGGTGTGCTCGGAGCCCTGAGCCCCTGCTTCCCCCCCTGGGTAGTTGTGTGGGCTCTTTGCATTAAAATGAGGCACTTTTAGACTATCCTGGACTGTGCTGTAGTGCTTTTCCAAGTGTGGGTCTAGTGTTGAGCCGGGCAGATCCAGCTTAGATGCCACAGCACGCCGCAGCCCTGACTTGCAAACACCTCCTGTCCTGCCTTACTGTGCCAGGCTGTGCAGTGCTTTCGTACTGAGCCAAAAATGTCCAGCGAGCTCCAGGCCGAGGGAGCAAATCCCCCTCTCTCAGCCCCAAATCTGTTGAAGCAGAAGGCTTAAATGACTGACCTCGCTGTGCTAAATAAATAGTTGTCTTTTCTCGTACTGAGCACACGCCGTTATTTGCTTGATGTCCTTCTTTTGTGTGGTTTTTGTGGTATGAAGTCCTTCCAGTGACATCTCCATGGGGAGAGTGAATTAACACTTAMAACTAATCAGAGTCTGTGCTTGGGGTTTGAAGAGATCTAGATTGCTAGTTTACTCTTTTGATCAAGTCGATAAATTAAATATTGGAAAAACTGGTTTCAGACCTTTCAGCTTATCACCAAAACTCTCAATTGAATCACTGCACCCGATCTCAATCTCTTCTTAGGGAAATTTTAGTTGAATATAAAGATGTCATTTTGCTGTCTTGGACAACTCAGTAGAAGGTTTTTGCTGCTTCTATTTTAAGAGAGATGAAATGGATTATGCTTCTGCTTCCTCTTCCTACTGATTTAATACCCTGTAGATAAGTCCTGTTATTCCTAACAGTGCTGCAGCAGGATGAAAACAAATCTGGCAGCCAGGAGATAATGTAGCAGCATTTTTGGGAGGGTRAGAACGCATTCCTGCAGGTGCTGCTTGCCTGGGGCTCACTTAAAGCACTCAACAGTCACTTGCCCTGAAGCATTTCTTAGTTCCCTCAGGCTGGGTGATAAATTAAACATCCATTTGTGTCTGATGGACTGAAGTTTGAAGGTCGATCCATAGAATACTAAAAAGAAGGGGAATTTTTCCATTGGCTTCACCATGCTCTGACCTTTGAGTTCTTGTTGGCACCAGGGATATGATCAGGGGTCATCATAAAATCATCTCAATTACACATTTATTTTTAAATTGACACAAATGTTCCTTAGGCTGAGCGTAAGGGAAGTCTCTTCTCTGAGGCAGCCCTTCTTATACTGGCATCAGGATTTGTGTATGAACAACAACAGTGCAACCAAAATCCCCTGAAGCTGGTGAGAGATGATTTATGCCTTAAAATATTCCCTGCTTTTCCTGGAAACGCTACTGGGGTTTAGAATTCAGCAGCCTTCTAACTATTCTTAGAATTGGTCGAAAATAACAGTGCTGRAGATTGGAGAGGAAAATGATTCTTTGAGAAATAAACCAAAAAAGGAAGGCAATGAAAAAATATGTTTGAAAGGTGAAATTCTTGGAATTTCAATCAGCTCCATGGAAAGCTTCAAGTTGGTGAAGATTCTGAGAGGGTGCATGGAACAGTGCAGAGAAGTGGCGAGAAAAGGCACTATTTAATTATCTTTAAAGCTTTGGTAAGGACATGCTAACTTTTATATCCTCTTCCCCCTTTTTTCTCCTCAGAAGGCAAAAATGACAAGCTCTGGTGCCATGCAAATTAACCTCTACTAATTGCCTTTTCCAGATGAATTCCTGCTGGCTCTGTGCAATGTTAAAGGGTTAGAAAAGTACCTAAGTTTTCTACAACCAACTTTGCATGATTAAGGGGAATTGCCAGGACATTAGGAGGGGCTGTGCTCTCTTTTCATGTCCTTTGCTATGACAAGGACTGCAAATGCAGCCTGCACTTCCCTTTGGATGGATCTTCCTAGTCCATCCTTCATGCTGGACCAGGAATGCTGATTCCCTTCTCAGGCCTKGCTGTGGTGTCATTCCCTTCACCACAAAGCTGGGAGAAGTCCATATGGGCAGGATGGAACATCACATCACGTTCATGAGCTGGCTGCAGTTCTGCTGCACAGGTTGGGCACTTCCTGCCATGAAAAGGAATTGGCTTTGATCTGGAGCGTAACAGTTGTGTATTCCCGTAAATTCTCACTGCGGGACATTGGAATTGGGAATCTTTCCTGCTATTTACACTTGAGGTATTTGGTCCTTTACTCTTTTGGGGAGAAATCTGCTGATGCTGAGGATCTGTTGGCACATTGTGGGTCTTATGACTGACACTCGACTGACAGCCCCAAAAAGCCTTGGAGCCTGTGCCCCCATCCAGCAACTCTTGGGGGTTTAATCCACTCAATAAAGTGGGTTTAAGATAACTTTTTCCTCTTCTTTTTGAGACCATCAGTCCAGCCCTGTAACCTGCTTTCCTTTTAAATTCCCTAATTCCTGGGATGTCTGTTCACACCAGATCTTCAGCTGCTACAAACTATGGGGTTCCACTGGTTTCTGATCTGATTCATTGCTTGTTCTTTCCTTCTTCTTTTGCCACTGCACTGTATTCCATTTCTTTTCTCTACTTTCTTCCCAGGAAGCTCTGCAGATGTGACCTCTCTATAGCCCAAGGCTGGGGCAGATTTTGGGTTGGCTAAGGCAGGTTTTGGGTGGCCCCCCAAAAATACAGGCAGTGCAGGGCCCTCATACTGTGTGTCACAGCAGGGAATGTGTGAAGCATTGATCTGCCCTTCTTTGAGGGTCTAAGTCTGCAGGAGGTTGAGTGCTTGTCTGCCACAGGATTTGTAATGGATGATAAATCCTCAGGAAGGTCCCGTTCTTGTCCTTCCCCATCAGTCAGGTGTGAGTTGTTCCGGCTGCTAGAGAGGGGCTGATGTGGTGTGAGCACACACTGCACTTTGCTGCAGCCAGAGCTCCCTCAGCCCTCTGGAGCACCAAAAACAGAGGGGAAAAAGAAATTTTGAAGTCAAAGACATATACTTCTGCTGGCCGGGAAGGATCAGCTGTTGTGCCAGGGGTGAAGGTGAAGGAAGTGCAAGGATTGTCTCATCTGAATGAGCTGATCAGGTGTCACTGGGTGATAGAGAACTGTGGGACTTCTGGGCCTCTGAAATTCATGTTTTATTCAATTGACCATAATAGGCCTCAAAATCCTGTGAGAGATCTGAGCCTTTGACTTTTCAAATTCATGAGTTTGGATCTACCTTGTGCTACAGCTCTGCTCCCTCCTCTGGACAGTGTGTGCTTGGATATGCAGTACTCTGGGACTTGYGCCCTCTGCTCTTTGATGCTCTTCAAATTAAATAGATTTTTTTTCAGCTGAAAAGCATAACTTGGGTTGAATAGGCTTTGGACTGGCTGTTCCCATTTCTCTTCTGGTTGTTCCCAGCTTGCAATTCTCAAACAGTTCCATCACTTTTCCATTTCTCAGCCCCAGCGCAGCATCCCAGGCATGAATGTAGAGGTTCTTTCTGTCTGTGTGATGATGCTGCAGCACCAAAGCTCCCACCAGGACAAGAGGAATCTTTAATCGCCTTTCCATCAGTCAAGTCCTGCATTGTATCCCTGGTTTTGCCACGGCCGTTTCAAGCAGCCTAGCTTCTGGGGCAAGCTGATGAGAACAAGGGTGCCACAAAATTTTGTTTGACTAAAAACCAACCAACAAGGGAATAATTTGGCTTTACTGAGTTTTGAGCAGCCCTTCATTACCCTGGTGCCTTTTYCCAGGACTGTTTCAACTGAAGCCTTTACAAGTTGCAGTTTCACCTCCCCGGGAAACCAACTCTCTTCCAGTGATAGGTGCAGGTTGGCTATAARTTTGTGGAGGAACTAAAATTGTAGAAAGGGAACTTGAAGGTCAGATTACAGGGGATTTTTATTTTGTTTTTGGTTTGTTTGGGTTCTGTTACTTCTCCAGGGACTGATCCAAAGCCCTTGGAAGTCAGACTGAAATGCCTGCTGTTCCTTTGGAAGCTTCARGCACCTTTCCAACAACGTCAGTGTGTTTTGAGTCAGCTCCTGACCGTGTTTTCCAAATGATAGGAATTTTCCAAGTGACACCTTGATTTCTTCCCTGTACAACCAGACCTGCTTGTCACTAACACATCTTTACCTGTGTTCAACATACAGGTTTGGGGGTTTTTTTGCTCTCAGAAATAATATGCTGCTAGACACATTTCCTGGAGGGAAATGGACACCTACCTACACACAAAGCTATCCAGCTAATTTATACCTTGTTGAATTTATAATCTTGTCTATGCTTCTATGGACACTTTGTATGGGCTGCAGCTCAAATCCTAAAATAGTCAAGAATTTTTTCCTTTCCCATATAGTATTCTATTTACTTTGACTTTGAAAACAAAAAAAGCGTATAAATGCAATAATGCAGGTAGACTAGAAATACTAGATTGAAAATTTAAAGTAGTTTAGCTTGTCCCATTGTGACTGACAGTGTTGTACGACACCCAACGCTGTACCCTGACATTTTCCAGGCTTTCTCTGTAGCTGAATCTAGTATTAGCTTTGGAAACCCATTGTGTGAGTGGTGGGTGGATGGGTCGGAATCGTGTGCTCTCTACACACTGTATGTTACTCACATCACAAGCTGTATGGCCACTCCATATGCTGTGAAACTGTAAATGATTCCCAAATACACCTGTAACTCTTACCAGGATTGTGAGAAATAAACTATATGTAGATATATATACACACACATAGAGATTGTATAATTCCTCCTGTGAGCATCTTCGTGTACTTGGGGGTGTGAGTGGAACCTGCTCTGCCCCCTCTGGAGTTTGCCCAGAAAAAGCTGTGGCTGCCCCATCCCTGGACACGTCCAAGGCCAGGGTGGATGGGGCTTGGAGCAGTCTGGGATAGTGGAAGGTGTCCCTGCCCMTGGCAGGGGGTGGAATGATGTGAGCTTTAAGTCCCCTTCCCACCCAAACCATTCTATGATTCCTGGATTCTGTGTCTGTGTTTCCTGAAGGCTCAATGTTTTCCAGGATTAGTGAGCCCACTGAAAACTGTGAGAAAAGGCAGTTCCTACCCCACATAAACTCCAGCCTGCCCAGGGAAAGCGGGCAGAGGATGATTACTGTTATTCCCATATAGGAACTAAACTGAATCGTAGATTTACCCAGAGACACAGGGGAAACATTTTCAACCCAAAAGATTCCCTATCCTGCAGGCTGGTCTCCAGCCTTCACCCCCAATTCTTTGCTGAAACCTTTCTCCTGCCAAATTTCTCCTGAGATTTTCTGGTTCTGTTTCTAAGATGGCCTGGGAATACCTCCCAAACAAACCATCCCCTGAGCACTGGGTAATGTCTGTGGGGTCCTTGTGCACAGATTCCCTCCAGGCTCTTGGAGGAGAGGAGGGTTTTGGCAGCACGTGTCACCACACAGGGTTGATGTCATATTACACCAGTTCCAATCAGGATCCYGACAGAAGCCTGCAGGCTTTTGGAAATTAATTTCTTAAGAACTGGGAAGAAAAACCCAGTAAATTCCACAAGGTCAGGAAAAAGGGCATACTTCAGCTGAAAAATTGTAATCAACTAAGGGCTTTGCTGCAGAAACACAGCTGGGGACTCGAGTTTTAGTTTGTCTTGACAGAAGCAGGAGATCAAATAAGTTTCTCTTTTCTGAGTGGGAGTGCTGGAGATGAGAGCCTGGGATGGATGGGGGCCTGACCCTCCCACTAGCCCCAGTCAGGGTGTGTGGAATTGCACATGCCTTGGGCAGTGTAGGGAGGATGGGAAGGGCTGATGGAGCAGGGGTTGGGACAGCACTGCCCTTTGTGTTTGTTTAAAAAGCACTGGAGTCACAAGCAGAGAATAAGGACCATAAATGTGATGCTCTGCGATATGAACGCTTAGGCTGCTGGAGTGGCACTAAGTCTTGAAGTACCCCACAAAACAGCAAAACTGAATAGTGAATGAGATGCTTTTTTTTCCTTTTTTAAAAATAATTTTCTGGTRTCTAAGCTGGAGCAGTGAGGAACATCCAGATTAACCAGCCTGCGGATTCAGAACACAGCTCTGGAGAGAAAAGGAGACAGACAGATGAYTGAAGAGACGGACAAGGTGGCATAAGCTACATTTCCTTTAGGAAACCAGGCTAGAAATTAAGCCCTTTCAAATAAAAAAAATAAAGCAGAACTGTACTGTCTTTATTTTATATCTTTCATTTTATAACGGCATTGTATCTGTAACACACCGGCAGCCAGCAAGGGATAAACCTATTAAATTCACACAGGGATGACAGATGCAAATCCAGAAATTGAACACAGAGGTTTGCAAAAGCGGAGAAATAAGGAAACGACGACAGCTGTCGATGGAACGTGGCACTACGGGATTCTCGGGACACTCGAGGGCTCGTAAAGGGCCCGACGGCGGCAGCGCCCCCTCAGCCCTTCCCGCGCTTTTCCGCCTCCCTCAGGAGTTCACGCGCTTTCCCCCGCCCCTCGGCACTGCGCACGCGCGGCCGCACGAGGCATCACCGCTCCCCTCGGCCGGCCCGGCCCGGCCCGGCGCCGCCATGTCGGACCGGCTGGCCAAGCCCTCCTGCCTCATCGTGGCCAGCGCCGCCAGCGCGGGTGAGACGCTCTCTCGGGAGGGGGAGGCCCCGCCGGTTTGCGGGGAGCCGCCGCTCCGGCCTCTGCGGGTGTCCCAGCGCCGCGGCGGGCGGGGCGGAGCGGTGCCGCGGGCGTGTCCCCGCCGTGGCTGTGGCGGCGTGTCCCGCGTGTGGCCGCCCCACGGCCCTTGGCGTGTCCCCGTCCAGTGTGTGGGTCACGCTGCAGCCCAGCTGTGCAGCCCCACGTGTGCCCTCCCTGCACAGCTGTGCTGGTTTTCTGTACGTGCCCATCGCGCTGCAGCTGYGGCCTGCATGTGCAGCTGTGTTGGTTGGCTCCTCTGCGTGTGGCTTTAGTGGCTTTGAGGGGAAGGAGGGTCGGCTGAGATTGGATGTTAAGGGAAAGAATCTTTTCCTGTGAGGGTGCTGAGGCCTTGGCACAGATTGCTCAGGGAAGCTGTGGCTGCTCCATCTCTGGAAGTGTTCAAGGCCATTTTGGACAGGGCTTGGAGCAGRGTGGGATAGTGGAGGGTGTCCCTGCCCGTGGSGAGGGGTTGGTACAAGATRGGCATTAAGGTTCCTCCCAACACAAATCATTCCAGAATTCTGTTCCTCAGGACACAGCTCACCTGTAAGGAAGGCTGTACTTTTCTGATGTCTTAAAGTCATTAAATCATAACAAAATAATCCTCTGAAATTATCTAGAGCTTTCAAGATGAGCAAACACCCAAGCTCGTGTACTGTGCTGGATAAAGTGTGGTCTGCATTAAAATATCACTGTTGTTTTCCTAAGGTGTTGGAATATGTTTTCCAGGTGTCTCAGCCCAGTCGTTCCTTCACTGCTTTACTCTGGCCAGCTCTGCCTTTAACCTGCAAGTGGCGACTCCTGGGGTGAGTGAAAGTGGACAAATGCTGTGATTTCAGCCTGGAACCAATTGATATCTCAGTTGTCATTAGATAATTGTAGTATAAATATGTTAAGAGGTGTTTCATCGGCTGTAGACATTAAGGGACCTGTTTAATTCTGTTTTTTTAATACCGAARTGACTGCAGCCTTTCTATAGCGTGGATTTGGACGCTTCTGTGTCCAATATCTGTTCCCACAAAGAGTGGAAGGAAAACTACTAGCACTAATTCAATGGGAAAAATGGAAAACTTCAGTTTTTTGAGACCTGAAAGCATCTCAAAATCCCACATAGCCGTCCTTCAGAAAGTGTCATGGATGCTTGTGCAGTGATGCTGACCACRGTGTGTGAACCATGTTATCCCCAGGGGAAGCCCATTGATTTTGTGGATGTGAACGAGGGCAACACACGCTGGATCCAGGACTTCCGCATGAAATCCTACGCCAACCCCGCCAAGCTGGAGTCCATTGATGGTAAGGGTGTCACCACAGGCCACTGTCAGGGAAACAGGGCCTGCTTAGGGCCAGGATTTTAGGRAAGAACAGCACAGAAAAGGCAAGAAAATTATGTTCCAAGAGAAAACCGTGGCAGCTGCAGCTGTTGGTTTACTTTTTATTTAAAAGGAAGCCCTGGCAACTGCTCTGCAATTTCGTTATTTGTCTTGGAATGGTCACTCTCTTTTAATATATATGCTATATATATAATGTCTGTGTTGTATATAAGGACACACTACATTGTTACTTGTTAAATATAAGTATTTTGCTGGAGTAGGAGCCAGCAGACAGAACAGCTGTAAGTTTTGCCTGGGTCATCAGGGCCCATTAAAGATGTGTGTCCCTTGTCCTAAGAAGGACCTTTTTCTCTCTTCTCTGTAGCTCTGTTAGTGTCTTTAGGTTATTTTTAACTGATTTATGTTTTATGTGGGTTTGTCTTTTTTTTTTTTTTTTTTCCCCCAAACGTGCCGTGGATTTATGGTCAGGCTTTTTGGGTTTTTTACCTGTCCTACAATCAGTTGCTGCTTTCCTCCTGACCAGGGGCTCGGTACCACGCCCTGCTGATCCCAAACTGCCCCGGGGCCGTGACTGACCTGGCCAACAGCGGGTACCTGGCCAAGATCCTGCAGCACTTCAGCGCTGAGAGCAGTAGGTGAACATCCTTGGGGGGCTGGCTAAATGAAACAGGGCTCCTGTGCTGCCTCTGCAGGACAGCTGCCTTCCAGAGACTTCAARTTGGCTAAAGAGCATTCAGAACTGGGAAGGAAAAAGGTGTCTTCAAGGGAGGAAACAAGTGTCTTATTGGGCCTTTAAAAAAGGAAAGAAATACTTAGAAGGAAAAAACAAAAGTATCCTGAAATGTCTTAAAAGGAAAAAAAGTGTTCTAATGTGTCTTAAATAGGAAAAAGGGAGCCTTGAAAAGGAAAAAGAGGTCTTAAAGTATCTTAAAGAGCAATGCCAATAGCTTTTCAGAGCTTGTCTCAGAAGGAGGATTTGCTGCCTTACAGTGGTACAGAAGTGGCACTGTCCAAGTCAGCAGCAATCAAGGCTCAGAGCCAAGTGTGGAATGTCCCAGGATCATCATTAAGGCTGCAGTTAATCAAGACTTGGGGTGTGCTCCACGTTTGAGCATTTGTGTCTCAAAATTTGTCTCTGGACTTGGAGTTAAAAGCTGCAATTCTTATTCTTCATCTTACTGTAATAATAATAAAATAATTGTGGTAATTCTTATTATCGACAATAGTTGCTACTGCAGTGTGCAGGAAAGACCCTACAACCTAGAAGAACTTTATCTATATTTAGTACAATATAACTTCACTGCAGGAGGGCAGCATGAGGCTCACCACACTCACCTGTGTTTTAAGTATTTGGAGATGCTCACAAATGTGCTGTAACTCTTTTCTAGAGCCTATCTGTGCTGTGGGACAGGGAGTGGCAGCTTTGTGTTGTGCCACCAATGAGGATAAATCCTGGGTTTTCCAGGGATACAGTCTGACTGGGGTGAGTCAAGCTTTTAACTGATTTTTGCTGTTTGGAGGCTTTTTTTTGCTGTGTGATTTCTGGTGGTTTTGGTCTTACCCAGCAACTTCCTATAAATATGAATTATTAGTTTGGTACCCTTGGCTGTGCAAGATGTGCAGAGTTGTCTTTGACAAGGGGCCCAGCACTGAGTGCATGGAGGGTTTATCCCACTTTAAGTGGCATGTGGGGAATGCTTTCCCTCTGATTGTTCAGTAAACTTGAACTGAATAAAAAAAAAAGTTGGAAATTCCTGCTGCAGCYCTTTGCATTTAGTGCTGAGGACTTATAAAAATTTTTGTTCGATTGATGAATGCTGGGGATAAATTGTATTTCTCAAGATGCTGTTTCTTCTTAAAAGGTAGAGCGAGTCTTAGGAGAAGAGTTAGAAGTTGTTTTAGGAAAAAGGCTCTTTATACAAACTGGCTTGCAATTAAAGCAGCCAGTTACTGCTGATACTTTATTTTGTGTGCTCTGAACTCACAGCCCATTTTATATAGTGTCAGAGTGATGCAAATTGCCTTAGTTCAGCTTTCTAGTGTAGAAAATTTACATGGAAAGTTAAGAAATAAAGATTYTGTGACTCACAAAAGCTATTAGTGTTCTTATGTGCTTCTGTTAGAAGTTAAGGATTATTTATGGCTCTATATGGATTGTTATAGTCCATGATGAAATATTTTAAATCATGTTGTGGCTGTGGTTGCTGTGAAAACTATAAAATTAAATTCCTTCCTTTTGCATATAAAAATTCTAATGATCCTAAGTTTTCTGCTGGAAAASAAAGTTGTAAGCCGTTTCCCATATTCATCCCAACATGGATTACTGTTTTTGGACTCTGCAGGTGGCACAGCATCTGTGTCCAAATATTTGTGTGCCACAGACAGGCYTGTGCCTTCCTGAAGTTAATCACACCTGCAGAAATTGTTTGGTGGTGTTTTTTCCTCTTTACTCACTTGAGAGTTTCCAGTTTGCTCCCTCCACAAAATTCATTAAAGCTGCTTGTGTCGTTTGGTTGGGAGAATAGTAGAGGGAACAGAAATATAAATTTCAGGGAAATACATGCTGGTTTTGCTTGGCTTKTTCTGTAAAAAGCCAGCCAAACTCATTTCCTTTTGATCTATTTCAGCCTTCTGTGTATGAGCTGGTGAGGCAGCCGAATTTTGCCAGTTTGTCCATTATTGTGGAGGATTTTGTGAAGGATTCTGGAGCTACATTCAGTGGTGGGTCATGCCTGGTRTCTCCTTTGGGAAATGAGTGTTTGTGTGCTGGTTGTGTCCAGCTGAGCAGGGCTCTGGCAGGATCTCTCATCTGGCATTCCCATTCCCTCATTTACCTGTATGTCACTGGTCATTTGCAAGGCCAGGTTGGACAGGGCTTRGAKCAACCTGGGATAGTGGGAGGTGTCCSTGCCTGTGGCAGGGGGGTGGGACTGAATGAGCTTTAGGATCCCTTCCAATCCAAACCAGTCTGGGAGTCTGTCTGGAATGAGGTAACTTAAAAATTCTGTTTGGGGTGCYGAGCAGTTGCTGGTAGATCTGAGCATGCTGGGGTGTTGTTATTAGCCAGAAAAWGAGTATCTAATTTTTGTGGCATGGTGATCACAGCTCATGTCTGGCATAAGAAGAGTTTACCTTGTATTGTGAGGTAATCATAACTTTCAAATACATACTTTGAGTTTTTTATTTTGAAAATCTCCTGATATGTGTGCTTTACCCACSGGTGTTAATTGAATCAGTCCTGTCCTTTCAGAAAAGGATTTCCTAGGGAAATTGTTTCAGAATGAGGGACTTGAGAATGCCCCTCTCTGCTGGTGTTATAGATCAGCACCCAGCAAATCTGGCCAAGATAGTTCTGTGTTCTGTTGGGTTTATCAATGGTGTGATTCTGGCACTGAACTTGTGTCCTCTGATGCAATCCTTGTGTTTTTCCTCCTGTGTTCAGCCAGCAGCCCAGATGCTGTCCATGTGGTGCTGGACAGGCACCTGGTGACAGGACAGAATGAGAATTCCACCCTTCCTGCTGTCCAGAACCTTCTGATTCTTTGCAATGTCAGGTGAGACAAGAGGGGGCTTAAGAACTGGGAACAGCCAGTGGTGAGCATCTTTTGCTCTCAGGAATGCTGTCTCTCAGAAGGAGTTTTTCCCCTTGGTTTTCTGCTGAAGTGTGTGTGTCRCTTCTGTTTGATCAAGCCAGCCAGGCAGTTGTGTCTTTTGGCAAAGAGCATTTGATTATTTAAAAGGAGAAGATGAAAATGTGTGAGGAAATGCACAGCTGTAATGAAACTGGCAGAGTAAAATGCTGAATAGTCTTCACTCAACATTTCTGTTCAGGGGAACATCTCTTGTTTCATGAGCTTTGGCAGGCTGGCTTTGAGTCAGCTCTGATTTAGGATTCTGGGAATGAATGAATGTAATTTCTTTGGAAATGGCTTGGCTTGTTTGAGTGTCATCTTTTCAGATAGAGGAGCACATATGAATAACCACAAACCCCTTCTTTTGTTCAGGTGAGKGAATGTCCTGTCCTGGCTGTGCACTAACAGGTCCTGTCATGTCTGGGTGTGTTTCCTTCAGCAGGAAATGAAAGAGAAGGTCTGTTTGCAAAGAGGATGGATGAAGAGCCAGCAGGCTGAGGATTTCCATGGCTGTGACCTGGATAAAACATCCTTCTGAACCCCTGTCCTGGACTCTGAAGTGGCAATGTCAGGTTCTGTGCGGATGGCATGGATGAAGGTTGTCAGAAGCAGCTGGGACACCCCCTTCTATTTTTGCTGCTCCATTTTCTCACTGCTTCTCTAGACCCTCAGTTTACAGATGTGGGGAACTGTCATCTCAAAGCCCCCCAAAAGCTGATGCTGTGAATACAAATTGCTGATGCCCTTGCTCTGGGTTGGCATTGTGCTGGTGCACAGTGTGCCCTTGTTTTCTTCCTGTTCACATTGCTGGAATTGTGTTCAAAAAGTTTACTCAGCTTTTTTTTTTTTTTAAAACATGGTCCTACAATTGTTTATTTGTTCTTCTTTGTGCTGCTTATGTTGTGGGTTTTGTTCTCTTGGAAATACTCCTCTCTGGAAGTACACTG
>QVAJ01000829.1:0-15611 GCA_003546035.1 Mixornis gularis | reverse complement strand
TAAATAAAGCAATCTACAGAGAAGAGATGACAATGAGGATATTAAAACAGGGACAAAACTGCCTCCAGCTCAGCAGGGGTTGATGACAGGGGTTCCCACTGAGGTCTGCACTGGGAATTAGCTGCAGGAAAGCCATGAGGAGCAGGGCACAGCTCTGTGCTGTTCCTTTTGGGATCTGGTGAGGGAAGGCTACAAAAACCCCAGCAAGTCATGAGAAGAACCTGCCATGGGCAGGGACACTTTCACTATCCCAGGTTCCTCCAAGCCCCAATGTCCAGCCTGGCCTTGGACACTTCCAGGGATCCAGGAACAGCTACAGCTTCTTTGGGAACCTGTGCCAGGGTCTCACCACCCTCACAGGGTGAGGAATTCCTTCCCAATATCCCATTTTATCCTGCTCTTTGGCAGTGGGAAGCCATTCCCTGTGTCCTGTCCCTCCATCCCTTGTCAAAGTCCCTCTCCAGCTCTCCTGGAGCCCCTTTAAGTACTGGAAGGAGCTCTGAGGTCTCTCCATAGCCAGAGTGAAGAGGTGCTGAAGATCCAGAAGCAGAAATCCCAGTGCCAAGCTGTGGGCTCTGTGGGTCAGAACAATTCATCTTTGTCACCTGTGTCACCTCCAGGTGACAGACTCAACACACCTCCCTGTGTACCTCAAAATAAGCTGTTAATTTTTGAGTATTATTTCTTTTGCTCATCAATTGAYCTCTTCCAAAAGGATTTAGGCCTTGAAAACAGCAGTGGCTTGACCCTCTTCGTGCTGGAGGGCTGCTCCACAGAAATTCAGAGAATTTCTACAGCAGACCAACGTTCTGGTTAAACTTCTGTCCAAATCCTGCCAGCATTGCCTCAGCCAGCATTCAGGGAGGGTTTTAAGATAAGCTCAGATATCCCTGTGGGTCTCTTTCAATGCTTCTTTCATGTCTAGGAGAAATCATCTTTTTTCCCCCATCACAAAAAGCCACCCCTTGCAACTCTCCACGGCTGATTTTGCTGCTTCACTCTTCTGGAAGACTCCAAGAAGTTTTTCCAGGAAAGGAAAAGTTTTTTCTCCCATTGGGAAATTCTTCCATCCAGCGTGTGGCAAATGCAGAAATCACAGCAAGTTTTGCCCTAAACACCAAGACCATGTTTGGCTGCCCAATTAATGCTGTTTTCATCAGCCAGGCCAAATSAATCTGCTCATAAAATTCCTGCCAACTCCCATCCAGCCTGCTGGGAATCAACAGGAATTGGGTGTTCCATGCTGTATCCCAGACTCAGCATTACTGCCAGACACTGTTGAGTTTGCATGTTYTGTGGTGGATGGAGAGAAAAGAGGTTTTCCTCTGCGTTCTTCCCAGAAAGAGTTTAGTTTTTTTTTTTTAAACCTGTCATTTCCCCTTCCCCCAAAATCCTTCAGCAAGTGAATTAACAAAATGCTCCCCACACCTTAGAGAATGGTTTCTAAAAACAGACTGGAAGGCTACAGAGCACAGTCAGGAGCTGCTTGGTCCATTTGAAACGAGTTTTTGGTAAGAGCTGAGGGGGGACCAAAGAAAAAAAAAAAAAGAGAAAAAAATCAGGATAGATTTTTCTATCAGCTCCAGTAAATCCTGTAACTGCTGTGTTTATCCATGGAGTCAAAATACTCCCTGTTCCACTTCGGGAAGTGCAAACACGCATTACAATAAAATGTAAAGTTTGCTAAGCTGATAAACTTCATAAGTGTGTTTTATGACAGTATCTGGAGAGATAAGGCTCATTAGCACTTACAGCCACCATCTGAAGGAACCTTAAAAAGCACAGTTACTAACAGGAGAAAAGGAAAAAAAAAATTTGCATTTTGACATAAAAAAAAAAAAAAAAGCTTCTAAAGGGTTAACCCTTTCCATAAGAAGAATCCTAATAATTTCTGGCTCCTCTCAACTTGACCTGAGCTCTGGAAAAAGTCAGGAAAACAGATCCTACCTGGCTGATGTTGGTCCAGGACCTGCAGGAGGAACAGTGCCCCCCCCAAGAGAATTTAGGAGTGCAAACAACAAATCCTTTGTTCGAGGGCTCCTCAGGTGGAGGAACCAACTGTAGGAACACCCCACAAGCCACCAGGGACCTGCTTTGGCTGCAGGGAGAAGGGGCTGCTCCAGTGTGGAGGGAAGCCAGAGAGCTCAGGTTGGAAAAATCAGGTCCAGGAGAGTTCTTGGCCTGCTCCAACACACCCCTGGAAGTCGGGAACTTGGGGAAGTTCGTGTCTAACAGAAGGTTTCAGCATGARCTCAGTGCCATCCCACCCCAGAGGGGTCTCTCAGGACGCAGCTGGAGCCACAGAAATTGAGAGAGAGCAGATCAAGCCACTTCAAATGCATCATGTCCCCTCCCCAAACATCAGGGAAGAGTTGACCCCTTTCTCTTCTACAGAATTCAGGTGGCCACAGAACCCAAGCCCTGAAGGGGCCGGATTTTTCCATGTAATTGGAGCAGAGAGGAGCCACATGGAGCTTCTGGCATCAGAAGTCCTCCCACCTCTGGTTGTCACCCCAGTGGGGATATTCTAATTTAACACCTCCAAAAACCCCTTCCAACCTAACTCCCTCTTAGAAGGCATCAAGGCACAGGGATGAAACAGGAGACAGGGGAGGCAAATCCAGTTTTCAGCCCTCCTGAGCCAGGATTTCCATGTCCCACCACCCCTGTGCAGCTCTGGAACACAAATGCCTCATACTGTGGAAATACCAGTGAWGTTCACTGGTCCAGCATCTCCTCTGGCTGCCCAGACACCCCCACAACAGCTTAAGTTCAGCAGTTTCTTCTGACTCAGATTTTCCACTAAAAAAAAAAAATAAATCTTAAAGAATGTTAAAATATCAACATTTATTAGAAATAACAACKCTGTCAGCATGTCCTTAATTGAGGAGAATGGAATGGAGCATCCCTGGGCCAGGAATGAGAGAGCTGGGGAGAACTTTTGACACAGGTAGATAGTGAGAGGATACGTGGGAATGTTTTAAASTGAGAAAGAACAGGTTTAGATGAGGTATTAGGAGGAAATTCTTCCCTGTCAGGGTGAGGAGGTCCTGCCAGAGAAGCTGTGGCTGCCCCTGGATCCCTGGAAGTATCCAAGGTCAGGCTGGACAGGGCTTGGAGCASCCTGGGACAGTGAAAAGTGTCCCTGCCCATGGCAGGGAGTGGAACTAGAAAAATCTTTTCTAACCCAAATCATTCCATGATTCTCCAAGAGACAACTACACCAAGCCTGCCAGCACAATGAATTAATCTGACAGAAAAATGAAGAAAGCAGCAAAAACTGACAAAACTTGCTCTGGTCAGAAAGATTCAGACTAAGCAGCATCACAGAGGCTTCTCTGTGCAGTCTTCCAGACTTTCCACTTAACTTGCTCCCCTTTCCTGATCCCACAGCCTAATTCAATTACCTGCCACCGAATAAGCCTTAAGGCGATTCTCATTACCCCGATAAAGCACAAGGCCTTTAATTATTAAACGCTCTGGAGCTTTTTGTGTTGGGGTTGTGGGGCTGGACTCCCTTTTATTGTTGTCAGCAGCTTCCAGAAATCAAGTTAATCATTGACCAGGCCCTTTCAGCAGGAGACCAGAGTCCTGTGGATTCCTGCTCTCTGGTTCTGCATCACCAGTCAGGCTAAAGGAAGTCACCGGCCTCCTGTTTGGCCAGGTATCCACTCAATATTCTCCTGACAACCCATCTTCCCCCTCCAAGGTGTCATTTACACCACTAGGAAAAAGAAAAATGCAATATTTGGACACGGGAGGCTGCAACAGTGCTCATCATGAACCTGAGTTCAGACAGGAACTGCCCCAGGTGAGGGAAACTGAGGCACAAGGCAGTGGTTCCAAAACATCAAGCAACGTGGTCAATGCACTACTTAAGCCAAAACAGTATGAAATCTGTCTGAGTTGATGCTGCTCCATCCCCTGCAGGCAGGAGGAACTTCCAGCCCGATTTGGGACAAATCCTGCTCCCTGGGGATGAAGATGCAAGCCTTGCACAGTTATTTTTCCAAATGTTGCCGGCTTTGTCGCCACCCTCGTGGCACCTCATCAAATCCAGCGCCACTTCCAAGCACCTACAAAGCAAATTCTGCTTCTGGGCACGGGGCTCCCTTTCCAAAGGAATGGAGGTTAAACACTGCTTTGAGTTGACCCAGAGAGGCCAAYTTTGGGAGCGAAGCCAGGCAGGACTCACAGCAGTGACAATTCGCCCAGCTCCAAAAAAAAAGCAAGGGAGGGGGGGAAAAAAAAAAAAACCCACACAAATCAGGCAAACCCTTCCAGTTGTCCGAGGAAAACCCCAAATCCAGCACCTTAAACCCCGCGGGAGAGGCAGAAGGAGCGGCAGAACCGCCTCAGGGCGGGATGGCCAAGCCGGGCGCTGCCTCCCGGCCTCTCCAGCTGTGTTTGCCTGCCTGCCGCATTCCTGCCCCGCCAGCCGAGGCCAGGTTTTGTTTTTTGTTTTTTTGGGTTGTGCTGGGAAGCAGCTGCTCCATCTCACACACGCCAGGGCCCGGCGGGAGCGCCCGCGAAGCCACCGCGGCCCAGCCGGGCCATGAAGGAGGGCGCGGGCCGCAGCCATGGCGGCGCGGCCCCACAGCASCCTGCAGTGACAGGGACAGACACCCGGGACCTGCCACAGCCGGGTTATCACCCAGAGCGTCCCACAGGCTGCAAAAACGGATGGCAGACCCTGTGGGATTGCTTTTATTGGAGGTGACATTCTGGCCGACGCCACAACAGAGCTCAGGGACTCGCAGTGACTTCTCACCCCAGCTCCGGAGACCACCCCACAGCGTTCCCAAACAACCCTTCAAGCCCAACATTCCGCTCTTTTCCTGACAAAATTACACCCCGAACGACGAGGTTTTCTGCCCTGCGGCAGAGCAGGGCACCTATTCTGCACCTGCCAAAGGGAATAAAAATACATCGCACTTCCCACACTGCAAACCCCACAGCGCAGCACTCGGGAGTGGTGTGCTGGTAAATTAGGGCAAGMTATGCTTCCCCTCCCTCCCTCTCTCCCCCGTGAGCATTTGAGGGTTCCTGTTGCCTGCGTGCAGGGGACAGATCAGTTACATTTATGCAGAACATTGCAATCTGTCAATATAAACACTATGTAAGCATGGGCCACTTGTAACATTACTACTGTCTTGACAAGTGYTTGCAGAGGGGGCAGAGCTGCAGGGATCCTTCTGCTTCTCCCAGAGGGAAAGCAGAGCGAATCCCGACCTGCAGGAAAAAACACTTCTTCCAGCAAGAATTAAAAATAATTTTTTAATTTTTTTTTTATTTTTTTAAAAAGAGGTGCATCAAAACCGAATTGGACTCTAAATGAGAACCCCCAGAAACAGAGAGGGGTKGATTTTATGGCCTGGGTCACCTCAGATCCACAGATCAGGCGACACAGGAAAGCAGAAGCTCCTACAGGCTGGTTTCCCTTCCCACCAGCACAGGGCGCAGCAGGATTGAAGTTCCTCAGCCACCCCGTCACCCCAGCGAGGCTAATCTTGTCACCTGCCACTTCCAGAGCCCAGAAGTGCAAGTCCCAACACAATTCCCAGATGCCGCTCTGGCATTTCCACCACCCCCGGCCACATTCGAGAGAGGAAAGGGAGGCAGGGGAGGTGCCCGTGCACAGAGCACCGGGAAAGCCGAGCAAGGAGGAAAAGTGAAATGCAATGCTTTCCCAGGGATCCCGGCAGTCTGGGGCTGCTCCAAACTCCCCCCAGCAGTCASTTGGAATATGGTGCAAATCAGTGCTCAGACAGCCCAGCTGCACAGGCYGTGGCTGGACATAAAAGCAGCCTCACTTCTGGTGCATCCCAGCAGGCYGACACTGATCCCGAGGCAATGCCTCCCCCTCTGGTGCAGGCTCAGCCTCTCCCACAGTCATCCCACCCCAAAATTCAGCCACCACCCCACCATCATCATCATCCTCCTGAGGGGCAGCTCTAAACGTGGAAAAACCCAGCAGGGCTGTGCTCAGTTTTGCAGACGTGCTTTCTTCTCTCTATCAAGAAGTTCCTTATCAGACAAGGTTTTGGAGGTGTAGCATCACCACATCCCTGCAGCTGGCTCCTCCAGCTGTTTTCCAGGAGTCAGAGCTGAGCCAAACTCCTCAGAATCCCTCCTGAGCAGGTGYCTGCAGGGTCTCAGCTCAGCTCGGTGCTGCACACCAGCAATAGCCCCCGGGTCGTGCTGGCACCTGCTCCAGGGAGGAGGGCAGCAACACCCAAGGCTGCCAGAATTCTCCTCAGAAAAAGGGAAAATCTGTCTCTCCCTCAGCACATCTCCCAGTCAGGCAGCTTGGGGATGGAGCAAAACAGCAGCAAGAGCCCCACGGCTTTCACTCCCACACACTCCAAATTCTGCTTCCAGAGGGCATTTATCCTACTTGGCTGCTCGTGCATCCCTCCAAGAACAGCAGAGCCAGGCTTCCAGGGAAGCAGGAGCCTCCAGCCGGGGTCTTCCCAGCCCAGCATCCCTTCCCGCCGCCCCCCGGGACAGGCMCAGACATAACTCCGTGCTGACACAATCTCATTATCGTGTAACCATGCCCCATTTCTGTCCCTGGGCACTAATTCCCCACCAAGCCACGCATTTGGAGACACRGAATTCTTTCCCTGAAATAAGACATTGGGGCTGGGGGGGGAAGGGATCATCCACAGCTGTCCCTATCCCCCTCCAGACTCCGGAAAGGAGCAGCCAAGCTGCAGCCACAGCGTGACATCTGCTTCACACAGCTACACTCCGTGCCCCACCACCTCTTCCACAGGGATGTCAGCACCCAGAGGGGCCAGCAGGCACCAAAAGGTGATGCCTTGGACTCAGAAGAAGCATCCCTTTCCCTGCCTGGAAGGTGTGTTTTATCTCAGGCGATGCAGCCAAGTTGTTARCAGGGATTTCTCAGACTGAACAGGTGTGCTGCCTCACCTGGAGCAGCTCCTTCATAAGGAAAAAAGATCAATATCAGCCTTCCCAGGGCACTTGCAGAGTTCTGCAGGAACATCCAGCTTTTACCAAGTGGGATTTCTTCCCTTATCAACAAACAGAAGCCCTCAGTGAGGAGGGCTCAGCTCTTCCACACACACCTGTGGGATCTCACTGTGGATTATCAGGACCTGGGATCTCAGCACTGACTATTCCCAGTGTCCCCAGCAGCTCAGCGAGTGCAGCCTCTGCTCCAGGCACAACAAAGAGGGGATCAGCRGCAGATGCTGCTCCTTCGCTGGGGCTTTAACCAGAGACAAGGATGCTTTGCATAAGCAAACTCCATTGCACACCACAGCAGCCCCGGAGCACTTGGAGTGCACATCTGGCTGGGTGCACATCTGGCAGCATCTCCCCTCCCCTCCTTATTGCCAGACAGGGAGTCTCAGATCAGAAACAGCAGCTGTACCAAGACACAGAAAAAACCCAAAGCGGTCAGGACAGGCAGCAGACACTGCCTTTGGCTCGGAATGTCCCTTCTTAAGCTAAAACCTCTACGAGCCAAGAGAGAAATCCCAGAAGGAGCTGGAAGGAGTTACCTGCTGCTCTAGAGCAGACACCAGCACGGCAGGGATTAATAGGGGAGTTATAGCCAAGCTCCTTCCAAAGCTCGTCAGTCCCCAAGGCACAATTCAGCTGCACAGTGCCGGTGGTCCTCGGCAGGCACATGAGCCAAGGGGCTGGGAACAGCCCTCCGTGCGCTGCCGAGGGAGAAAAGGGCTTTTCCTAAAAACCTGCACACACAGGACAGGCTGTTTCCTTAGAAAACCGGCCCCAGGAGCAGGAAGTGAAACGGTTCTGGAGTTGGAAACAGAAGATGTAAGTAGCACTGTTTGGAAAACTTTGCCAGACCACAAGCAATGGACAAGCCTCAACACCGGGATTTGTTTTACTGGAAAGAAGGGGGTGAAACCTCAAGTCTGCTAAAACATTCTCCAGGGCTGGTCCAGTGGCTCCTACCAGCGGTCACAACACAACATTCCCAAAAAAGAGAGGAAAAAAGAAAAAAAAAATAAAAAAGAAAGAAAGAAAGAAAGAAAAAAAAAAGCAAGAATCACCGCTCTTGTGTAAATTACATCGAAACCTCTTACACAGGGACTCGCGTCCCACTCTCCTCTCAAACCGAGAACATTTTGGGACAAACGGCTTAAAATTAAGGATAAGAAGCAGCGACACCCCAAAAAGCACAGAGGGAAAACCCCGCCGGGAGCTGAGGCTGCGGGGGCCGTTGAAGAGAAGCGGGGCCGCGGGTTGATTTGGCTGCTCCATCCCACCCCGCCGAGCCGGTCCAGCGGGATCGGGGGGATCCAAAGCCCCGGGATCGGGGGGTCGGGAAGGGAGCGGGATCCACCTGCGAGGGGCACGCCGGGCCGGGAGCGCCCCCTGCCGGCCGCGCCCCGCCCCGCGCACAGGTGAGCGCCGGGGATGCGGCGGCACCCGCGGAACCCCCCCAAAAAAACACAACCGGCGGCACCCGCCTGCCACCGCACGGTGTTAAAACACGAGTTTTAACTGCGGGGGGAAAGGAGTTTTCTCCGCGCTGTCCCGTGTCGGAAGGGGTTACACCCGCGGCGACAGGTCCGCTCCGTGCGCGTCAGCCCCGCGGGGAACGGCGGAACGAAGCGCTCGTTCTCCCGGCCCCGGCAGCTCCTGCCCGCAACCCCGGGGTGCAACCGAACCCGCGGCTCCCGGAGAGCCCAATCCCGAGGGGAAAACCCAAGGGGATTCTGGGCGCCCGGCTCCGAGCGCCGGGACGCGGGACAGTGGCTGCCCCTGTCCGGCTGTCAGCGCCCGCGGGAGGGGATGCCCGCACCCACCGAGGGACGGAGAGCGCCCGCAGCAGCACGGCAGCATCCCCACCTCGGGGCGCAAAACCTCATCAGCGTCAAGAAATAAACTCGGGCAAAAGTGAAAAAGAGCAGGAGCGGAGGGCTCGGGGGGCACCTACCCGAAGTAGGCGGCGGAGGGCCGCGGGGCGCAGGCGAGCAGCCCTAGGAGCGCGCAGGAGGAGAGCCATCCCAGCAGGACGTGTCCATCCAGCATCTTGCAGCGGCGCCGGCGCTGCTCATCTCGTTCCCCCGCCGCGCCCGCTGCGGCCCCGCCGCCCGCCCCGCTTCTTATAGCGCGGCCGGCGGCGAGAGCCCGACCGGCGGCGGGGCGGGCCGGGGAGGGGCCGCCGGGGGGGGAGGGACACGGCGGAGGGGCGGGGGAGGACGAAGGGGACACGCCCCGGGAGGAGGGACACGGCGGAGGGGCGGGGAGAGCGCAGAGAAACGGGGGAACGGGGACGGCGGGGTGGTGGGACACGGCTGGGTGGGAAAAGGGTGAGATGGGAAGGCGTGAGAGGGGGGTGTGTGTGTGCCAGGGGTGCGTGTGCAAGGGATGGGTGTGCAAGAGATGGGTGTGCAAGGGATGGGCAGCAGCGCGAGGGCCAGGTGTGCAAGGCGTGGGTGTTCCGGGTGGTGGTGCAAGGGGTAGCTCTGCCACATCTGGGCAGCTGTGCAAGGATCACGGAGTCGGGAAAGGGCTGGATGTGCCCGGGGGGGGTGGGCAGCTGTGCCAGGGGTGGGTTTGTCACATCTGGATGCTGGTGCAGAGGTCGGATGTGGGATGGCACAGGTGTCACACACTCGTGTGCACACCCACACACTCCTGTGAGCAATGCAGGGACGGGACACGGAGCAACCCGGGGGGGAAGCAGTGAGCAAGTTAGGAAATGGTGGTAAAATGGATGCCTTGAACTCTTTTTAAGGTTATTTAAGCACTAATCACCTAATAACGTGATGATAGTTATATTATTTGTACTTTTGACCTAATAATTGACCATACAAGGTCCGAAACGCAGACCTTTTTCACCTAATTAGAAAAAAAAAATAAAAAACACCCAAAACTAAGAAGAAGGTGGTGAAGAAAGACTTGAACAACACCTTAAATCTTTCATCTTGCCCCATATATATTACTGTCTACTAAAATCTTCAATGCTAAGTTTTTCACCCTGTGATATCACACAATACTCTTTAAACTACACACCCACAACCCCAGTGCTGTCCCTCAATTTTGGAAGCCTGTTTCGCAGAAGCCCGTCCCACTAAGAAGGTGAAGAAGAAGAAGGACTTAGACAACACCTGAAATCTTTCATCTTGCCCCATATATTACAATACACTAAAAATCTTAAATCCTAAGTTTTTCACTCTGTGTGATCACACCAATTTAAACTACACACCCACAAAATTTTGGAAGCCTTTTCCACACCCTTAAGTCAAACGCAGTGCCTGCTTGAGGGTCAGTGTTTTTTAGAACAGAAAGCCTGACATTTTCAGCCTCCAGGGCTCCAAGTTAATGCCCAGAATGTCACCCTTTTGGCCGGGCTCGGTGGCAGCATTTTTCCAGCTCTGTCGATGTCACTGTCGTCGTCATCCTGGAGGTAATTCCAGCACCCGAGAACAGGAAGGTTCCCCTCCTGAGCATGTGTGTGTCACACTGCTGAGCCACCCCGTGGGGACAGAGGCAGGAGGACACTTGGCACTGGGCTCTCATCTCAAAAGTCGCTGTCCCTGAGGGTTTGAGCTCGGCCCCACAGAGCTGTGCCCAGCAGGTGACATTTGGGTGCATGATGAGCATCAAAACCTTTGAGTGCTCACAACGGGGTCATGGGTGTTTCTGACTGACCCTCAGAATCTGTGGACAAACCAGTTCAGGAGCCACGCAGGCAGAGGGTTAATGGGGATGAACCTTTTATCCTGGAATAGCTCCTGGAGTGACGTTGGGAGCTCAGGGAATTTATTGTCACCTCTGACCGTGCCCTTAGGCATTTCCAGTCTTCCCAGCGTTGTGTAAACTGTGTGGATTCTGCTTATTTGGGGAGTGAGGAGGGGAAATATTTTTATTATTTTTTTTTAATGTTTAAAACATCTCAGCCCGGTTCCTGACCGCATTTTTGCCAAAACAAAAGTGGCCTTGTGGAAAAGCACCGTTCAAATCTTCCCACACCCACCCGTGCACGGGATGTGGGGGCTCCCACTGTGGCTCTGCATCAGCACCCCTTGGGGTGGGGGCTGAAACTCCCTTGGGCTGGGTGTCACATCCATTCCAGCTTCCTCAAATCCACGTGATTCACCATTATCTGGGAATATCTCAGCTCCCTTCTCCCAGTGGTTGGGGTGAAGTGGCACCGAGTCAGCCCCCTGTGCGTGCTGGGGGTCAGAAACCCCATGGGCCATCACAGCCTGGCATAGACCAGAGCAATATTTCATCAAAGCCTCATCTAGAGGCCTTTCCTCGAGGAGAATTTGGGAGATAGGACCAGTGCCAGGGTCATGTTGAGTGTCCTCATGCTGCTCCCCGAGCTCTCCCAGCTTGGGAAAAGGCAATGAAGGGCTGTAGGTGGAGGGCAGGACAAGCAATGTTATCACTGGGAAGCTTTGCCCAAGCGTTTCTCCGGTGGAAAAAGCAGTTGGAGACTCATTTTCCACGCACATCCCCAAGAAGCTGGTGATCCCAGCACGTGGGAGGAAACTCCTGTTCCTCCAGGCAGCCCCGAGGCAGAGCTGTGGGTCATGGAAAGGCAGTGAGACCCTTGGTGTTACTCATTTTCTCTGCCCACAGCGAGGTGCCGGGTCTGGGGTGATGCCCTGGGCGTGTGTGACTCTTTCCAAAGTGAGGCAGCACCAAAAATAGTCCCCACTTCTGCTTCCAGCCTGGGAAAAAGGGAAGCCCAAGCTGGCACTGAGTCCTCCGGGGCTTTGCTGCTTGTCGTGGCTGGGGACCGTGGGTACAGCATCTTCCTTGGACAGCTTTGTGGCTTTCAGGTCCTTCAGGGATCCCTCGGGTGACATAAATCTCGGTGTTTCTACTCAGAGCAGTGGCCTTGGGCGGTGTCCCCGCAGCCACCGACAGCAGAGGGCAGTGCCACATAGGCGCAGTGCCACGGCTTTGGAAAGTGGGAATTTTTCTGTCCGGGATGGAGGGGACACAGCAGAGCCAGGGGGAAGCAGCAGAGCACCCGAGGAGTTTGGTGGTGTAAGTGGCGATTCCAAAGGGTCGTAATTGTTTTCTTTGGGATTAAAAGATGCCAGGTGCGAGGATAATGCTGGACAAGGAGCCCCAGAGTTGTTGTCACCTCTGGTCTGGCACCAACGTGGACCCCATGTCCTCCCTTTAACCCTAACCCCACTGTTGTCCTTCTTCAATGTGCTCCTGCAGGCAAAGCGGTTGTGGGACTGCACACAGCCTTGTGTGGGATCCACACACCAACCTGTGAGGATCCAAGGCTGGCATCCTGCAGAGGATCCCCATATCCCATTCCCAGGGCCAGGGTGAGCCCTGTGTCCCAGTGCTGGGGGTGTCACCTGTGTCCCAGTCCTGGGGGTGACACCTGTGTCCCAGTCCTGGGGGTGAGCCCTGTGTCCCATTCCTGGGGGTGAGCCCTGTGTCCCAGTCCTGGGGTGACACCTATGTCCCAGTGCTGGGGGTGACAGCTGTGTCCCAGTCCTAGGGGTGACACCTGTGTCCCAGTCCTGGGGGTGAGCCCTGTGTCCCAGTCCTGGAGGTGACACCTGTGTGCCAGTCTTGGGGGTGACACCTGTGTCCCAGTCCTGGGGGTGACAGCTGTGTCCCATTCCTGGGGGTGAGCCCTGTGTCCCAATCCTGGGGGTGACACCGTCCCATGGCAGCTCAGGTGCCAAGATCTCAGCCAGCACTGCTGTGTCCCCCCATCAGGCTCTTCCCAGGAGGATCTGGAGGGTGATTGAAGTTTTCCTGCTCCGTGRCTCAGCCCTGCCTGAGGCTTCCCCATCCCGGAGGAGCCCTCACTCCCATCCGCGTGTGTTTTTTGCAGCAATCCCAGCACATCATTTCCTCAGSGCTTCCCTCCCCTCCCTAAAGCTTTGCTCCAGGTGTTTTTCTCTGCGGTGCAACACCGGCTTCCACACACCATCCATCCATTCCCCGTGGAGAGCTCGGCCTTTTGCCCACGGAATTCTCTCTGCACCAACCCAAACCCTCCAGGGCAGCCGCTCCAGCTCAGCGGGGACCATTGACTCACGGGACGGTGAGASGGAAGGAAAATACCCGTGAGCTCATCTCGCTCATCCCTCCCTGCCAGTCCCGCATGGATTCCCCAGCAGATATTTGGCAGCGGCTCCCAGGTTGGAGTAACCCAAGCGAGGCAGCGAGAGGCGGGGACGGAGCTCACCGGGCTGGGCTGGGTGTCCCGGGATAACTGAGAAGCCTTCGGGCGGCGTTTCCTCCCGGCAGATCGCCTCCCAGAGGAGCCACTCACATTTCCCTTCCTTCAGTTTCCTGAATTAGAAGTGGGCCTGGCATTTCTCTGCCCTCCGGACAGAGAGGCTGAAATAACAGACAAGAGCCGGGAACGCCGCCTGCCCACGGGACAGGGTTTGTTCCACCGGGGTCACGCCGTGCAACCCTGCCCTGCCACTGATGCCTGAAGATTTATTTCCATGTATTTCRTGTTCTGTGGTGCCCAGGGGGGCAGCTCTGAGCTCCCATCCAGTGTCACTCAGCTCTCTGCACACAGCAGGGACACAAAACAAATCCTTTTCCTGCTGCACACCAAGGACAACTGGGACAAGTTTTCAGGCCCCAAAGCACCAACAACGGTGGCTGGAGGGAGAAAACAAGAAGGATGGGACTGCATCACCTGCAGCTGGGATTGGACAGTTCAACCCCAAGATACAAATGGACCAAAACTTATCAAAGTGTCAGACCTCAGGACTGTCCATTTTGTGTCCATTTTGTGTCCATTTTGTGTCCATTTTGTGACCATTTTGGGTCCATTTTGTGATCATTTCGCGTCCATTTTGTGACCATTCTGTGACCATTTTGTGACCATTTTGTGACCATTTTGGGTCCATTTTGTGACCATTTTGTGTCCATTTTGGGTCCACCTTGGGTGTATTCCTGGTCAGGCTCTTGTCCTGCCCAAGGCAAATCCTTAGAGGCCTTTTAATAAATCTCTCCTTTATTCTCCAGCTCTGTCCAGTCTCTGTTCCAGCTCAGCCTTCCCAAGGCATCACCACCACCTCCTGCATTTCCAGTCACTCTTTTTCACCATCATGTGGACTTCCAGGATGTGTCCTCCCTTCAAGTGACCACACATGGGCTGGAATCCCCATCCCTGCTTCTTTTCCATCAGGAGTCACCTTGGGGACAGCTCTGAGCTCCAGCCACTGGTGCTGTTGTACCTCCATCCCTTCCTTGGGTCAGTAAGTCTGGGGGGGTAAAAATGTGATCAAAACCTGCCTGTTCCTTTTCAGGTGGAATGCTGAGAGCCAGGCTGGGACCATCCCTGCTTCCCCAGGGCTCTGAGTTGTGTAAATCACTGGAATAAGGACAGCCCTGGTCCCTACTCCTGCCCCTTCCCATGGCCCTGGTCCCCACTCCTGCCCCTTCCCACAGCCCTGGTCCTCACTCCTGCCCCTTCCCACTTTTTTAAGTGAAGAAAAGACAGCGGGCCAGTTGCAGTGTTGTGGAAAACAAAAAGCCAAGGAGAGCAGTTTCCCCACTCTTTCCATGCAGAGCAGAGCTGGCTGGAGGGACATGGGGCTGTTGTGAGGCCGAGGGTGTCCCCTGCTGCAGAAGGTGTGGGGCCACCAGCTTTGCCCTCTGAGATCCACCTGGGATCCCTCTGGAATCCATGGACTCAAAGCCATTATTGGCCTGCACGTGTTCCATTTTCCCTTCTCTGTAAATCTGCCCCAAAGGGGGAAATCCTGTGGGAAAAGGTTCAGCCAGGGCACCAAGGTGGTCAAAATGCAGCAGAGCCCCTCAAATCTCAACAAGGTGGAAGTTTCCCTGAACTTCCCTCCCCTCAGAGATCCCCTCCCTCAACTGATTACAGGGCACACAATTAAATACTTTGAAATTATCTCATGCAAGAAGAGAAAGGGGTGATTTTTAGGATTTTTTTTTTTCCCTCTAATTTGGGAAGCTGTCGCTTCCAAGTTAAACAGAAGGAAGCACCAATTCTTCACCTTTTTGCATGGAGTGACCTTGAGGTGCCTGCACAGGCCTTTAGAGAATTGTGGAAGCATAAAAAGTTTGGAARGGACCTTAAAGCTCATCCAGCCCCACCCCTGCCATGGGCAGGGACACCTTCCACTGTCCCAGGCTGCTCCAAGCCCCAAAGTCCAACCTGGGCTTGGGCACTTCCAGGGATCCAGGGGCAGCCACAGCTGCTCTGCCAGTCCCTCCCCACCCTCCCAGCCAAGAATTCCTTATTCCCAATCTCCCATCCAGCCCTGCCCTCTGGCAGTGGAAGCCATTCCCTGTGTCCTGTCCCTCCATCCCTTGTCCCCAGTCCCTCTCCAGCTCTCCTGGAGCCCCTTCAGGCCCTGGCAGGGGCTCTGAGCTCTCCCTGGAGCCTTCTCCTCTCCAGAGGAACATTCCCAGCTCTCCCAGTCTGGTTCCAGAGGGGCTTCAGCCCTTGGAGTGTTTTCCTGACTCTCTTTTTCTCTCTTCTTGCTTTGAGCTCTCCTTGTAGCCTTCTCCTCTTCAGGGGAACATTCCCAGCTCTCCCAGCTCCAGAGCAGAGGGGCTTCAGCCCTTGGAGCGTTTTCCTGACCCTCTTTTTCTCTCTTCTTGCTTCTGTCAAGGTC
>QVAJ01000828.1:12901-34338 GCA_003546035.1 Mixornis gularis | reverse complement strand
AGCTCAGGTTTTCCCCTCCAGGCCGAGCCTGCAGCCACGGAAAGCTTCGAGGGATTATTGAGTGTTGCCACCTTCTGGTATTGACAGTTTGGGGTTTAGCACCGGGAAGATGTGCCCGGGTCCAGGTTCTGCTCTCTCTGCAGGTGAGKGAAGGGCGAAGAGAACAAGCAAAAGCTTCCCCAAGGAGCAGATTTTAACATTTTAGATTCCTACCCCAGTAATCCCTTATAAATCTCTCAGCTCAGGATTTGGAAAGACAAATGTCACCAATTTGTGACACACTTTGGGCACACAGGACTATTTACATCTCCGAAATATCCACAGCCCTCCTGTCGTGTGGGWCTTTAATCACCCTGCCCCACTGCAAGGCTGGCAATTGTTCTCTTGMAATCATTTGGAGGGAAAAATATTCATTGCTTTGAGCAAATGACATAAAAAATATAAAGCCAAGATGTTTGAATGGGCACTGAGATATTTGKGGCAGATTCAGAGCGAGATCTTCCTGCTCTGTGGACACTGCTGATAATTTGGAGATTTATACCTGATCAGATTTAATAAATATATCTGAGAGAATCCTGCCCTATACATTTGTGGGTAGTTTTAGTCTAAATAAACTTCAGCCACTTTCAGGATCCCTTCCCTGCCACTGTCTGTGCTTTTCTGATTTTCTCTTACCTCACACAGGGACACATTTTGAGCCAGGAGCTGAAACGTGGGCTGCCCAGGGGAGCACATGGGTGCTTTGTCACATCACCAGCACGTTATCACATCCATTTTTCCCTCCAACACTTGTGTGGAAAAATGATCAAACACACAAAAATTAAAYATTCCCTGAATGTGACGAAATCAGGATGGAAAAATGGCATCACAGAGTATTGAAACCATCAAAATCAAGCTTTTATTCGAGAGAGAAATGTTCTTACCTGGTATTCAGAGGCGGGCAGGCTGCACTGGCACTGCTGACACACTGTCACGTTATTGACACATCCATTTTCCAAGTGATCTGCCAGCTTCCTTCTCATCACCACGTGCCCACAGCCAGTGTGACAAGGGATCAAAGCATATTCACACAAACTCTGATGCTCCTGGGAGTAAAAAAAAAGTTATAAAGCAACATGTAAAGTGCTGATTCACGTTTGCCTATGAACAGTCTCTGTTCTGGCAGCCCAGGGCTCTGCATTTCTCTTCTAAGCTTGGGTAAAGTCCCACTGCACAAAGTTACTGAGATTACTGGTGAAAAATTCACCAGCTTTAATGGGGTTTTTTTGGTTAATTATTAATTAAAAAAAAAAAATCTCAGAACCAAAACCAAAACTAAGCAACTTTTGGTAAATTCAAACACGAGGCCTCCCTTAACAGCCTCTCCTGGGGCTTTTGTTCAAAAACAACACGATCCTGGYCCCAGCTTTCTCCTTGTATTTATTAATCAAATTTGCATGGCAGATTCACACATTTTGCCCATTTAAACATTTTAACTGAGGTATTTCAGATCAGCCTGAAAAGAGTGATGAATACAATCGATACACTGACACAGGAGGGAATTATTTCTCCTATAAAACATGCCAAGGACATTGCCTGAACATCACAGTTTCCTGGAGACTGAAGTACTCTGCCTTGTCACAACCTTGCATTGAAATAATAAGGAAACCACTGGAAAAAAGCATCAAGCTGATGTAAATTTGTGCAGTGTGAATTTCATTCAGGCTGTTCTGGATTTGGCCAAAGCCCTGCTGAAGTTAATCACAGAACCACGGAATGATTTGGGTYGGGAGGGATCTTAAAGATCAYCCAGTCCCAACTCCCACAGGGAACCTTCCATAKGTTAATGGCACATTTTTAGACAAAAACGTTGGTGTAAATCACAATACTGACACTGATTCTAATTAATTGCATTAATTTGTGCCTGCTGATATCCTGGTTTCATTGCCTCTCTGTCCCCAGTCCACATCAATCTGAATAAACTGTTTAAACATACCTCAAAATCTCTCATGATGCCAGACCAGCTGCACCCGAGGGTCACACAGCGGACTCTGAGTTCAGAAATCTCTTTATTGATGGCAGCATCACCAAAAGCCTGCAAAGAAAACAAAGTAAGGAAAAAAAAAATTGGTGAGGAAGTACTTTTGGATGCATCCTCGGAATAGGAACAGGGTGGCAGAAATCCACACCTTGATAAATCYTTAATTTTTAAAAATTTTACTGTATTGCATAAGACTCTGTGACCTGTCAAGTTAATCTTAGYGTAGTAGAAGCCCAAAATATTATTAAATCATTAATTTCTTAGCACTCAAAAATAACCTCTTTGACACGATATTAATTTACTGAAAACAAACCCAGCCAACTACAGCCCTTATTTTTCTTTTTTTTCTTCTTTTTTTCCCCACAGGAGCCTGAAATATTTCACATGCAGGGAATGTGCTGACAGGACCCTGACTGTGGGGGTCCCTTAATGAATGCATTTCATTATCGGGGTCATTAACACCTCCTAAAMGTGCTGCAGAGAGGGCCCGAGAGGCTGGGCTGTTTCCATTTAGCAGACACTGTGTGCTAAAATAAAAAATAAAAATATATGAGATGGGAGAGAGGTTTGTTCTTTGCACCACGGAGATTTTCGTGTTATTTAAACACGAAGGAAATTGTATTTATACAATTGTACAGGTGTGATGTAATTATGAAATCCTGCACACTTTAATGTCACATCTTGCACTAWAGACACGAGAAGAAGCCYTGCCACAGTTAAAGGAATTTTTGGGTGGTCTGGAGGGAAGTACAGGGCAGAGAAATGCAGATTTCACACGGAATAACACAGAGCAAGGACGGGGAAGGGAAAGCTTTACAAACAGTGGCAGGGGGAGTATTTACAAACAATGCCCACGTTTCCAAATTCCTGAAAATTTACCCAAATTCATTTCCTGTGTGCTAAATATATATATATATATATATATATATATATGAGCCAGACGGGAGGGAGGTTTGTTCTTTGCACTATGGAGATTTTCGTGTTATTTAAACATGAAGAATTGTACAGGTGTGATGTAATTATGAAATCCTGCACACTTTAATGTCACATCTTGCACTAAAGACACGAGAAGAAGGCACRGCAAGCTCAGAAGGATTCAGCTGCACCTATTGGTGCAGGAAATCTGTCGTTGGGAAATTAATTGCAGAATTGAGGATTTTTATWTTTTTTTTCCTGGGATATTCCCGAATTCAGCATTGGCAGCAGATTCATTATTTTGCTGCTGCCCAAACTTTGGCTTTTATGCCTGTTTGTTTTCACTTCTCCCTAAAAAATTTAGATAAATTGTGTGTCTGTTGATATCCCTGCATGTAATCAGAGAGGAGAGGAAAAGGCTGGGATTTTTTTGTGTGTTTGGGATAGAGAACAGCACAGCAATTTGGCTGGAAAATCACACAAGAAGAGATCTGCACCATGAAATTACAGATGCAACATTTKCCAGGGCGTAGTTTGCATCAATTATTATGTTCAGCTTCAGGTTTGAAGGGCACAAGAAACCAAGAGGTTGGAAAATCCATTGAAATACTTCCTGAGGAAAATAAGTAACAGTGGAGACATATTATTACAAGTAGGAAAGCAACAGTTTACTTTGAGACAATAAAAAAGTTAATCATATGGAAGAGTTTGGGGTTTTACATTGCAGAACCTGGATTTGGGAAGTCCTGAGGCTGCCATCACGCTTTTTAAAACCAAAAACTCTGGGAAATCCAGGTTATTAAAGCCCAAGTTAAAACGTGTAACCATCAGCTGTGATTGCTTTTTATATTATTCCCTTCTGAGCTCCACTCCAGTGATGACTACAGAGAATGGCTGGTGATAAATTAATGATCTGTGAACTACAACTTACCCTTTCTTCTGCCAACAGGCTTTCCTCACCTAAAGTGTTGGGGTCTTCCTCTTTACATTTCTGGCAAATCGCGTTTTTATTGTTTCTGGCGAAAAAGAGAGAAAAATTAAATAACAATCCATTGGTGCACTGCAGTTTTTGGAGGCCTTTGTGTAGGCACTGACACAAATAAAACCATGAAAATTGTGATTTCCACTCAGAACCCATAGTCCTTGTTCACTAAAGGGCCAATTCTTGAGCACACTGATGTCAAAAGGGGTTTGCTCTTCTGTTCTCCAAGACCAGGACTATGCCCATTAATCTTRTCTGTGTTTCAGTAAAATAAGGGCAGCCTGAACCATAAATAGGAATAAAGATGGAAAGCTATTTATCCCACGAATGATTAAAAACTCCAAGTAGCAAAGAGAATGTGAATACTGAAGTCTTTTAAAACACGGAAAACGCCCATTTTGCCCAGACTTAAATGACATTATATTTACTAAAACCCCATAACATCCCTTATCAAAGGGCTGTAAAGTGCCACAGAAGGATTAAATTAGCCTCAGACCAGTTCTCCAACATTAAATCAGAATTATTATGTCACAGATAGAAAAACTCTGCCAGGCCCCAGAGACCTCCACRGTGGAAACAAGGAGCAGGCAGGGAGTATCCTGCACGGAAAATCCTTCCAGGCAGGAACACGACAGCAGGGCAGGGAGCCCCAGAGCTGYCCCTGAGCTCGGGGAGTGCTGCAGGCACCTACCTGACGATCCAGGTGAGGCAGGCAGAGCAGTACCTGTGCCCACACAGGGTCTGCAGGGCTTTCTTCAGGATGTTGTTGCAGCTGCTGCACAGGAACTTCTGACCCGGCACRTCCTCACAAATGCTGGTGGGGTATCCAAAGGGAAACTCGTTTTCATCAGGGAAAGAGCCAGGGGTGTCCTGCAGGCTCCTGGGGGTGTTGTCAGCCATCTGAGGTGAGAGAAGATAAAATCCAGGTGCTCAAACAGGGCTCACTCTCACTCGGATGTGAGGGGATGCAGCAGGGCAGCCCCAAACCTGAGCAGTGACTGTGCTGTGTTCAGCTGGGTCTGCAGTGACAAGCGTGACCAAAATGTCACAGTGGGGTTTGAYCTGGCACCAGCAGGAAATTACTGTACACCTTTAAAACTTCCCTCAAACACCACACGAAAATAGGCAATGTCCTAAAAAGGGGGCACTCGGGGTTTTCTTTCAGGAGTTTTTTTTTAGCTTGCAGAATGATGAGCTGCAGTCCCATCAGTCCTCATCACACGGGCATGTTTCTGCAGAGTAAATCCCCAACCACATTCAATTCTCAGCAGCCAAAATCTGTGATTTCACTTCAGGGACACAGAAACCGAGCGGCTGGTGTGTCTGTGACTTTCCCGAAGTCATGGAACTTGTGGTGAAATGACAAAGGAAATCCCAAGGTCACGGGCCCTTCCTGCTGTGCTCTGGCCGGGCACACCTGGGGCCACGTGCCAAGGTGTGCACAGTCAGTGTGGTTTTGGTCAGTAAGGGCTGTGCAGTGGGAGATTTTTGGAAATGCAGCCAAAACGGATTCTGGTGTCTCTCGGAAAGCCCAAGGAAGGTTTTCACCCAGGGAATTGGTGCAGTTTGATTATAATAACCCTTTCATAAAGCTTAGGTTTTTTTCCCATAAGAGTACCGACACACCATAAGCTGTCTCAGCATTACCAGCAGTGACGCTGAGTAAGAAATGTGAYAATGAATGGATCCCGGCAGCCGTGGGCAGGCCGGGCTGGCGGTGTGAGTGCCGTGATGTGGGCAGGGCACAGCCCGGGCTGGAGGCTGCGCTCCGGGAACGGGCAGAGCTTTCCCTGGCCCGCCTCGGCCCATTCCCGTGGCCTCTGCAGTGACCCGGCCTGCCAGAGCGCTGARTTAAAGCCGGTGACACAAAGGGGATGGACCCGGAGGTGTCGCGGGTGGATATCGGGGGGGATGAGGCAGCCGAGCCGCCCCCGGTCCCCCCGGTCCCTCCGGTCGCCGCTGCCCCGGCACGGAGCGCTCCGAGCCCCCGGCCCGGGGGTCCTCCCACCCATCCCGGCTCTCAGAGGGGCGGAGAGCGGCCAGAACCCGCGGCCAGAACCTTCCGAGCGCTGCCGGGGCGCGGTTCGGGCACCGGGCCCGTGTGTGCGGGGGCCGCGGGCGGTTCTCCGCAGCGGGGCCCGCTCCCCTCCATCCCTCCATCCCTCCATCCCTCCGTTCCTCCCCATCCCTCTCTCCATCCCTCCCGCTCCCCTCCATCCCTCCCTGCATCCCCGCCTCTCCCGTACCTGAGGCGGCGGGCCCCGGGCGGGCGCTCCCCGCCGGTACCGGAGCTGCGGCTCGCCGGGATTTCGGCGATGCTGCCTCGCTCCGGCCGGGAGGAGCGGGGAGCCCGAGCCGCGCCCCGGGGCCGGAGGGAGCGGGGCTTCCCCTCCTCGGGGCACCGGCGCCGTCCCGGGCCGCAGATACGGGGAATTGGCCGAGGAAAAGCCCCGCGGAGCAAATTCCCCCTCCGGGGCCAGCTGAAACGGAGAATCTGGTGGCTGGTTCCTGAAAGCGGAGCGGTGCTGGGTCTGCCATGCTCACACAGAAAGTCCTGCCTGCCCAGAGCGCGGCCACAGCGCCGACACCCCCTGCACACCCCTCTGTGTGCACCCATGGGTGCCCGGGGCAGCCCCAGGTCCGGGAAGGGAGCCTTGACCCCTCCGGAACCTCCGGGAAACCTCTCCGGGGCAGCCCCGCTGTGCCTCGCCCTCCAACGCGGCTCGGGGGTGGCACAGCAGGGAAATAAGAGTTCGGTAATGCCTGCAAAGCCTTCTTAGAGTGCAGCGAAGATTCTACAAAGAGGAGTTTCATTATCGGCAGAAGGTTCTCCTCAYCCCCGGCACTGCTCACTTGGCTGCCACCCTCTCCAGTTCTGACAGAGGRTTGGGTCAAAAGAAGAGTTGTACATGCAAATCTGTTCACTCTTCCTCGTGGGGAATATCCCTGGGGGGTGAGGCCCTGCTCAGAATGAAAAATAAAAAGCAGAGGGTGTTTCTCTAGGTGTTCCTCTGGCTGTTAATTGCTGCCCTGGCAGGAGCCACCAGCTGCAGGTCCCACCGGGTGTGGGGTGGCTGCTGAGGGATTTATTATTGTACAGCAGAGTTTGCCTCGAGTCTGGCACCTTCCCGTGCTGGGTGTGCACAGACAGACAAAACAGACAGCTCAGTTCCTCTTCCCTCCCCTCCTGCTGATCTCCAGCACATCTGTGGGTGCTGATCTGATGCAGATCTGTAGTTGAGAGTCAGCAGGGCTGGGTATTAACTCAAAGCTCTGAGGAAAGGGAGATACAGCCCCAGTGAGGCCTCAGCCTGAGACATTTGCTCTCGTTTGGGTTGTTAAAATTTGTCCTAAGTTAATTTGGCCCAGGCAGTTTCTGCCAGGATGCGAGTTAAAATCTCTTTCAGAAATGGAAGGATTTCCGGATGTTTTTTTTTTTTAAACTTTGGGGATGTAAAGAGGTGAAAGATGTTAATTTTAGAATGATCAGTTTTACACCCCAGGGTCAGGTTCAGGGATGAAGTGGCAGCTCCACCTCTTCCCTGTGCTCTTAACTCACTCCTCTTCTCCTCTTGCTTTGAGACTTCTTGAAAGTTTCTGTGATTCTGTAACACCTCTGTCTGCAAAGGTGCTGAATTACACAAAGAAACTAAAGATAAGGTTTTGGTACTTTCCAAACTAGAGAGATTTCCTGTGGTAAATTTCCCCCATATGAGATCAGTTAACTGAAAACAGGATGTGGCTCAGAGAGAGATTAAAATGTGAAGCTTAACTTTGCTGTAGAGCCATTCCAGCAGTGCTCAGCATTGCAGGGCACTGTGTTACTATTTAAGGGGAATGTCCATTTGACATCCTAATATAAAAGGAAAAAGTGCATAAGGGAATATATTCATACATTTAATATCACCTTTCAAAAACAAGCCAAGGTCTTGAGAACTTTTAACGCTACAAATTTCATAGGACATGGAAAATGGAATTCAGGCTCAGATGCTCTGGGTTTTAAAGACTGTAGTCAAAAGGAGAATCGCATTTCAGAGAGATGTTTCAGACAGGGATGTCTCAKTCTATGAAAACATGGTTTTCAATTAGTATAAATTAGCTGGAAGTGTGCACTTGTTYTAGGAAAACCTGAAGAATGGGTAAAACACAGGAAGGAAAATTCGCTAGTAAAAGCAAACCCAGTGCCCATGAGATTCAGTACTTCTAGGAACTGGAGCTCAGTGTCTCAAGTCAAGATTCCTGCCTGTTCAGAGCTCTGATATGAAGAAATTCTGTAACTTCCACACTKTTGCTTGTTTTCTGAATGGAACAGAGTGTCTGTGAGGTCCAATCGGTTCAAGATTAGAAAAAGAAGAATTGTTAAATCTGATTATTGTTACCCTCAGCAAACTCGACAGCTTTGCCACAATTCAATCTCTTGTCTCTAGTAAAACCTTTTCACATGTTTCACTTTGATCTGTCTGTGCCTACTACCAGTTGTAACTCTGCTTTGTTATGGTGATACCCCGAGGACCAGCCCAGCCCTCACTACAAGAGCAGGAAAGTTTCCCACTAAGTTTCATAAGAGCTGGACTGTAACCCTCAAAGAGACATCAGGAATCAATTTTATTTTCCTCACCCCTGCTTTGCCTCAAGATTTTTCCCAGATCATGTTCTCTGTAAGTCAGCATTATCCTAGGAATTTTTTCCTCTAAAGAGTAGATGCTCTGGAGCACCTCTTCAGGATTTGACAGGAGAAAAGCACCCAAAATTAGACACTTTAGATATACATCTATATTTATATCTAGATATAGATATAGATGTCTATCTATATATCTGTGTGGCTTATTTCAGYCACTCCCTTAAAGCAGTTTCCACAAGCCAAGCCAAGGAATCACCCTGAAGAGCAGAGAGAAAATGAAAGTGTTTCTATCACAGTGGGCCTTGATGGTTTCCTACAACCAAGAGCATTTCAGAATAACCCACTGAGAGATTTCTGAGCAACCCACTGAGAGATTTCTGAGCCTGCCCCTGAGTTCAGGCCACCAGGCAGATCTTCCTCACATGAAAAACCTTCCTGGTGGTCTCGTGCCTCAGTCCCTGTCCCCCCAGAGCAGAACAAACTTGGGCTGACAATGTGTGAGCCCAACATGGACCAGTTTGTGCCAGTTTCCCCAGYTGAGGCTCAGCTCTCTGGCCACATGAAGGGGTTTTGGGTTTTTTTTTGCTGTACTTGTGGTCTTGCTTCTGTTTCTCTTAACGTACACAGAGCCTGAGCTAAACTGGAAAATTCTGAGCTGCTTATTTCCATTCTTAATGCTTTGGAGAGAACTCTGGGAATGGGAGCTGTGCCCACAGGGAAGCCTGCCAAAACCCTCTTCCAAAGCTCTGGATATGACATGAAAAAACAAGTTCAGATTCAGTATCTTTTGACTCCAAAGCAGCTGGGGAAAATGTGGATGTCCTATTGATTGACTGGGACTAATTAGTGGAAACAGAAAAAGGAAACATCAGGTTTATTTGATATCTTCATTAATTCTCCTAAATGACAAGAACTAAGGGGAAAGTGAAGGTTATGGCAAATCTCCTTTAACCCTTTCAGAAGCTACTCATTTTGCTAATAACAGTGAAATAAAAAAGATGTTTAGAAGATGTTTTCCACATGTTAGAAGCAGAAAGGGGCTGACTCTGCACTAACTTCCACTCTCTGCCACTGAGCCCTTAATTCCCTTTGCTGTTGCAGAATGACTAACAGCATCAGGCTCAGCTTTCCAAYAGGATTTTTCAGTGTGATTCATAATCCTGAGTAATTTCCACACCACCACTGACATGTCTATTTGAACCTGCATTTTATGGGCAACACACCCAGGGAACACAGAGGCTCCAARTGTTACCTGAGGTTTCACAAGGGGAAAACAAAATTCTCTTTATAGGTGTTGTAAAGGAAAAAAACAAAGCCCTCACCAAAACACTGCTGCAGTAAGAAGGAAAACTCCTGAGTGTTCACAAACCAAGATGTTTTTACGGAGGATTCTCGAGGAGAAAGGAAAATAAATTTTAAGCACAGGAGGAGCCTGAATGAAAAATTACAGTTGGAAGTGGGGAAAGCAGGTAAAAGAGTAACAGGCCTACATTCTGAATAGGGGAAACAGGTCAGTGTTTAAACTCCTGAATAAAAAGAGCCCAAACCTCTTGGCAGCTGTGACGGGACTCCAAAAGCCCCAAATCCCAGACATGTTCCCAGCAGCGTCCTTGGAATCCCGCCACGGAAACAAAACTCGCAGCTCCAYGTCCAACCTCTGAATCACAAAGTGGGTGTTGGAACCCCAAAGCACACAGGGAATGCTCCCATCTGTCCAGGGACAGGAAACCTGGAAGAAAACAAAACACAGCCTGGCTTTGGAGGGCAGCAGSAATCGTGGGGAGGCTCCACGAGCAAAGCTTGGGGTTCCTCGGGGCAAGATAGGGACTGGAAGGAAATCCAGCATTTCCTAAATCTGGTTCTTTAAAGTCCCATCCRGCTGGTTTTTCTTATCAAGAATATCTTGTTTCAAAGCCCAGGGACTCCCCTGGGAAGTGTTTGTGGGCTGGGACTAATCCCAGTTCAGACCTGGGCACGGGGATTGGCAGGATCAGCACGGACACGGGGCAGRGGACACACAGGAGCTCGTGTAGGTTTAGCTACATCCCCCCAGTTTCTGGTATAAATCCATGAAATCCTGCTAAATTACGTCCCAGATTAATTTGATCCCTCACGTTTCCATAGCAAGCTTTTGCTCTTACCTTGTTTTTGAGATTCCTGACCAAAACAGAAGCTTAGRAAAAAAAAAGCCCACCCTTTAATATCCCCTAGATTGGTGACTCCAAACTGCTGGAACTCACTACTGCAGGAAATGAACACCCATTTCTACCTCCCTGTCAGAGCCCGGGGATGAATATTCTCTAGGACCTTAGAGCAGAAGGTTTTAATGGAAATTTTTATGATTTAGGCAGTGAAAATGACATTTTTATGGCATGCTGCTTTTTATAAATAATGAAGGAAAGCTGGCTAATCAGAGCCTGGCAGAGACAGACAGCTCAGCCATGCAGTAAAGGAATGACTTCAGYCACTGCTGCCCTTCAGGTCTATAGATTGCAAATCACCTTTCAGCAGGGATAAACTGGCACAGGACAACATGCATCTCCTTCAGTGGGGATGGCTGAGGTGTTCCTGACATATTTCCTCTTTGGAAAAGCAATTTTCACTTCTTTCTTTCTTTCTTTTTCCCTTTTTTTTCTTTCTTCTTTTTTTTTTAATGCTGCAATTGAAGAAATCCTCAATCTGCAGATGTAGATATCAAGTGTAGCCCCCCCTCCTCCCCAAAATAATTTCAGTGGCAGTGATTTGTTTTAGCTGAGGATGTGCTCCTCATGGTACAAACTGCAGGGAGCACAGAACTGCCAGTGGGAAGAAGGTGCTGCTGGGGCTCCTCTTGTAAAGCCAAATTAGACAATTTTAGTCCATATCAGGGTTCTTTGGAACCAGCCTCAGAGCAACTAAACCCAGCTCTGAACCTCTGTGTGCTCTGGAGTCCTTTAAACTGGCACCAGTGGGGCTGCTGCCCTCAAGAGAAAATAGATTTTCCACTGTAAATCCCAATTTTGGGGGGGTTTAATATCTCAGCTGACTTTAAGTGCRTCAAATGTAACTTTTTGTTTACTTTGCTTGTAAAAGGAACTGCCCCTTTTAGCTGTCAAGTAGCAAATAAACAAAGGAACTCCAGGCTGAGCCACAGCACCTTAGGAATAATCTGCATTTCGTGACTTCTAGCTCTGAATGTGGGTAAATATAACCATTTTATAAATAACCCCCTGTGTGTAACAAATAYTTCCTGGGATAGAAAAGAAAGGGTTGAATAGAGCAAGCTTTACTCAGGATTGCTCTGCTATTGTTTCCTGCACTCGAATGTTCTTTTTACGAGCGTTGTGGTGTTTAATCCAGTTTCGTATTTTCCAGGAAATCAGTTGCTGCTTAAACATGTATCCAAATTCCAAGTTCATTCAGAACTTGAAAAGCAAAATTTAACACGAGGACTGGAATTCTGTAACGATCCAGCAACTGGCAAAACCAAACTCTTGGTCCCCAGGAGAACGAAAGAGCCAAACCCGAATATTTCTCCTAATAAGAGACGAAAACATGATTAAATATCCTAAAAAAATTGAAAGCACATGTAACTCCTCTAAGGTGGGTGTTTTACTGGAAAACAACTGACAGCCACGCTGAATGTCTGTGTGTGCTGATGGAAGAATTCTGCAGGAGATTAAGAACACATTTTGCTGGGAGACGTGTCTCAGCATTGCCATTTACACAGGCTGAGCACAGCCCTCTCCAGGTAGGGTCACCCCACCAAGGATGGACACCAAACTGGCTGCTCCCAGACAAGTGGTTTGTTTTTCCTAAATGACAAAATAATCTTCAGTCAAAAGAAAAAAAAATGGATTTCCTCACTGTGTGTTCACTCGTCTCTTGACACCCCTTCTGTAAATGGATCCACAGATCCCTGCCAGCTGATTCCACAGCTTTTTCTCTGTGGAAATGGGTGTTTCAGATCATTTTTTAAAAGAGTTTTGGACCTGAAAGGAATCTTACTGAGGGTTTTACTGAAGGATTTTGTATTGCTCCACCTGTTTACTCAGAAGAGAGACTGTCCCTACACTGAACATCCACACTGCTGTGCAAATATAGAGAAAAGAATTTTGGTGTGATATTCTGGCTTGGCATTGCCCAGATGCACTGAACAAACTCACTGTGATGAAGTGAATGTTTCTCCCATTCYAGATCATTTCAGATGAGAGTGGGGCATCATAACAAAATGAAAATGATGTGGTAACTTGGACTTGGTAACTTGGACCTTCCTGGATTATTCTTCTCTTCCACCTAGTATGTAATATATGCCTTGAGGTCACCCAAGAGAGAATTGTGACAGCCACTATGGAGGAATTCAGAAKTAATAATATTAACCTGCAGTAGGAACTTCCCATTCCTCTTCTAAAACTGTCAGGCATTCCTAAYTCCACACCATTTTTGACAGAGCACTTGCCTGAGTGAGGCTACCAAGAGCTCATGGCATGTCCTGAAGGATTCCACACACAAAATCCCTTCTTCCTTGCTCAGGAAACAATGGCCAGAGAAAGGCACCCTTTGGCTCTCCCCCTCAATTAGTCACAGCTCTTTGGCACAGCCCAGCAGCTTTCAGCCCAGACCAAAGTGTGAGTTTCACATGTCACTGTGCATAACAGGCTGGAATTTGGGCTATTCAAGTCACTTGGGTCATTGAGATTAATTTCTGSTTGCAATGGAAAGAGGAATTAGATCATTTTGCGATGCTGAGCTGTCTAAAAACCAGTAAAATACAAACGGGAATGCACAGAAATAGGTATTTTTAAAAGAGCTAARGGATAACACAGTATTAACCCTTAGATTTGGTATAATCTCTGGAATTCAGCCMGCTCGAGTCTGCCAAGAGCATCCAGGGAGAATCACATTTGAATGGCATCTGCTGAGTTTCCTTATTCAAAGGGAAATACGAGGAAAAGGAGTACAAGTGTAATGCCCAAACTTTATTAAYTGCCCTTGGAGAGTCCTGCTTTCAGAGATTATCTGTGCAGGCAAGGTCAGCCATCCATTTTCTAGGAAAAGTGGGGATAAACTTGGAAAAGTGGGGATAAAAGTGGGCTGGAGCAGTCACCTCACACTGCCTGGCCTTTGGGAACACTGCAGCAGTGGGGCAGGGAAATGCAAGTTTTTCTGGAAGCCCTGCAGCTGTTGGCTGGGGATTCAAAGGCTGGAACATTTGGAGCCYTGCACATCACAGACATAAACAAGCAAGGAACAGAAAAAACACTGTGTACAATTCAGAGGGAAAAGCAGCGCTCTGGGGTCCAGAATCCACAGCGAGCTTGGAAGGACAGAATGTGCTTTGAAATAATTTCCATTTCATAATACAGATGAGTCACCTAAGCAGTGATCATTCCAAGAATTTCCATGTTTGCTGGGATTAATGCTGGRGGTTGTTCAGTGCCTCAGGACTCTSTGGCCATGAGGCACTAAGGTGGCACTAAAATCACTCCCGTGTGGTTTCCATCTCCTCTTGTCCTGCTAACGAGGCCCTGTGGAGATCTGCCAGGATAATTTGCATGTGGAAGCAGATGAAGACACGGATACAGCTTTTCCCCACGTGGTTTTGCTGTGAAAGTCAAGCCCTGGTGTGGGGAAGGTAAATMTTCCTGACACGCCTCCATCCTACACTGCCTAAACACCTGTACAAGTGTTCCCACTAAAATTCATGTATCTGAAGTGTTTTACTGACCTCAGTGAGACACTGGGGAGTTAATTCTGAATGGAAACAGAGATAACAAATAAGATTAAAGATTTTTTTTCAAACCAGTGATCGCAATTCGATATTTAAGAGCAGCATTTTTATGTGTTGCTTTTAAATGACTGGTCTTCAGGAGCCTTTCTTTGCAGTCTGGCTGGCAAAAAAAATCAATATGAACAAAAATCAATAGAACTTAAGTGTCACAAGTCACCTGTGAAAACAAGACAGGCTCTTTGTCATTTAAAGAGATAATTCTGTCTCACAATACACAGTCACCAGTTCAGAAGCAGAAATATTTCGCGGTGGCCTGTCTGGACAGCCCCACTGAGCATTTCCATGTACTTCTCCCTTCAGCTGGAATTTATATCCAGTTCTTACTGGGCACAGTGTGAGCTTCTTGTGCTTCTTAGAAAGTTTGGAGGATAAAAAAAGTCGAATACTCACAGGGCCCAAATTTAAAAATTGCATCATCTCTGACTATCTTCTTTCCACATCTGAAATGTTCTGGATGGAGATATTCCTAAGAGAGAGGGAAAACAGTAATTTTAAAGTTCTTGGACGTGCTGCTTTTGGGCAACCCTTCAATACAAATAAAAATGCGTGCAACTGTACTTTGTATCAAACCCTCTGCTCAGTTTTACTGGGAACCAAGGTTGATTTGTGCCAGGAGCTGGGAGCAGGAAAATTGGCCTTTCATCTGCCACTTTCCTGGAGGCAAGGCAAGATTTTTAACTGTCAAATTCAGGCATCAAATGCAAAGAAACATTTGTTTTAATCCACCGAAGTTACAGGAGATGTTGATTCGGCTGACTGTGTCTTAAAACACAAATAATGAAAGGCACACATATGACTGAAAAGTTTTCTTTGGTGTTTTTTGTTTTTTTTAATACAAGAAAGCAGAGCACAAAACCAGCATCAGTTACTGTCAGGAATGGAAATGCAGGAATTTATAAAAAGAGCACAAAAGGAAAAGCTGAGGGATAAGGTTTCTTTCACAGAGAGCTCACAAAGTGGCTGCATGTATTTGTGTTCTGATCAGACTTAATGACAAGACAGTGCTTTTCATCTTTGTTTTCACAGTCAATCCACTTCTTTTGACCTCAAATGTCTTTGCACCATTCTGTGTTATTCWCTCATCCAAGCTTAAAATCACATTTGAACATGGTTCTGCTGTAACTACATTGCTATCAAATACACGACAGGACAATTTTTCCCAATAACTATTAATGAGTGTTCAGCTCAAAAAGAATTAATAAACAGGTGAGGATTTTTCCTCTTTTCAACGGGATTTGATCTGGATTTTTAATTTAAAAGCTGTCCAAGTGAATTAACAGCCACTGATGAGGAGATCTTCAGCAAAGTCATCCATTGTGYTCAGAAACTCCTGACAGGATGTACAGGCTCTGTCTGAAGGCCACCACTCAATCCAGGTGCTGGAGTCCAAAGGGTACTGGAATCTAAGAAGAAAACAGACAATGAGCATTTGCTGCTAAGATTTGGGAAGGAAAATGTCAAAGAGGAAAAAAAAAATAAATTACAAAATGGAAGTGCTTGCTCTGTGTTCATAATCCTGCTCAGTGTGCACATCTGGTAGCACATTGTGTTGAATATTTCCAAAATTAAATCAATTCTGCACCTCACAAGAATTATTACATACAAACACTTTGAGATCAAATCTCAGCATACCCTGGTGGTAAATGACTTACTTGAAGCTGTAACCAATGGTTATCTTTAAGGCTTCTTTYCCCATGATCAAATACTGCTCTCCTGGGCTCAAATCAACATCCGTGCAGGTCTTCTTTTTAACAAAGGTTATTTCGTTATTTTTTTGAGCAAAAGCCTGCCCTGAAGTTTAAAAAAAAGAAATTGGACAATTACACAAAGAAAATTTCCAGTAATTAATCTATTAGATAGAAAACACTAAAATGTTCTACAGCACTGCACAKCCAGGGGAACTCCTTGCCACTGGTCTATAACAGGAAAATTTGATTATATAAAACATGTCTCTTGCAAAAGATYTTTCAATTAAATCTGAATGGCAAATAAGCTTTGTGCACATGAAAYAATTCTRTATTACGGTAATTTTAAGGAAATAKGGGATGCCTAAACTCAGAGKAAAAGGGAGTGAACATCACCTTCAGCTCCACAGGCCCTATGAGCAACAGCTGAGCGCCCAAGAACATTCCAGCTCCTCTCTCCCAGGAGCAGAAAGGTGGAGCAGGACACTCACCCCTTTTGTAGAGGTCCAGGAGAYGTGCAGAATACTTCACAAAAAACCCTTCCTCACTGCGGGACAGGACGGTCACCTTATAAACTGCAGAACGACACACAGCACAGCCTGGTTATTCCTTGAACCCTCAACGCCTCAGAGATGCTCAGAAGGAGGATTTTGTGCCTTTTCCAGCAGTGATTTCTGGGAATACAGTGGTTATAGGGGCAGCAAGCACTGGGAAGTCCAACCCACCCCTAATCTGAGGGAAGCTGTGGGTTGAACTCACTTTTCTCTACATCACTCTGTGCCACTGGCAACCACATTGAATTTCTAATCACTGCAGCTCTCATTTGAACAAGAGATGCTTTGCAGCAGACAGAGCAAACTAACATTTCGTGTTGGAGGCTGAAAACTCCAGGATTTCTGTGTGAAAAGGTGCTGACCCTCAAGCAAGCAGCACATTTGACCTGAGGCCGTGGAGAAGGTTTCCAAAATTGAGTGATAGCACTGGGGTTGTGTGTGTGGAGTTTGAATGGGAGTGTGTGATCTCACAGGGTGAAAACCATAGAATTTAGGGGTTTAGTATGTAGTGGTGTACACGGGGCAATATGGAGGATTTAAGGCATTGTCTAAGTCCTTCTTCACCTTCTTCACCTTCTTCTGTTTCGTTTTGGGTGCTTTTTCCTAATTAGGTGAAAAAGGCCTTGAGTGGTCAATTATTGAGTCAAAATCATAAATAAATATAGGTGTCACATCATTATTGGGTGATTAGTGTTTAAATAACCTTGGAAAGAGTTAGGGACAGCTCCATTTTCTACCTTGTTAGTCAGAGCTCCCAACTCAAGAGTCTGTGACATAGACAAGAATTAATAAACATCTAAGTCCGAACACAAAACTGTGACTCCCGTGCATTAACCCCGGCTCTGACACAAAGAAAAGAAGATGAAATCAATAATTTGAGAGCAGGGAAAGGGGCAGTGAACCCCCATTACCATAAGCAGTTTCCCTGTGGCAGGCAGCCTCTCTCCTGCTCTCAGCAGTTATGGACCCGTCGAGTCTCTCCTGGACTTTGCCACACTCAGCTCCAGGGAGAAAGGGAAAGGCAGAGGTGAGAGAATGAATGTCAGCACGTGGCCCCAAAGAAAACACAGGTTTCCATCATCCTGACTGAGATAATTAACTGAGCAACACCAAAAAAAACCCCACCAAAAGTATGGGATTGCATGCTGGAAGTGAGGATATTTAAAATACAAAACAATGCCCTCAAACACTGGACTTAATCCAGCCAGACTTCCATGATCACACTGCACATGCCTTTAAATTTCTTTTTAAACATAAAATTTGGAGGGGAAACAGCTGTGTTYTTATGAGGACTTTTTCCTTCTGTTCAGTGTGGTTTTGCTCAAAGCACTACACTGCATTCTCCCACCAAGTAAAATTAAAAAAACATCYTCAAATAAAGCTTACCTTCCATGCATTTGCATTCATCTCCTTCACACAATCTCACGAGTTTTTCATTTCCATAGGGGTTATAAAGGATGGTGCATCTTTTATCTAGAAGATCCAGAGAGAAATAACAAATACATGCAAGAAATCAAAGTCCAAGACGTCAACACTGATACCTGGCGAGTCAAAATTCACCCGAGCTTCAAATAAAATGGAGCAGAAGATCTGGTGAAGATGGAAAAACGTAATTCTTTGGGAGGAGCACAGAGCTAAAAGGCAAACAAGGATGTGAAGAGCTGGAACACGTACCTGGTGCATGATAYTCATACACAGTGAAGGTGGCAGGGTTCAGCATTCCAACCTGGAAAAGCTCACCGATCCTGAAGCCAACACACAGGAACTKGTGAGCTGGCACCTGGTTGAGAGACACACGAATTAAGGAGCTCTAAAGGAGGCAAAATGATCCCAAAGAGCAGCAGCAGTGCTTACAGTCAGGAAAGGGGTAACCTACAGAGTCTATCTGCAGGAGGACATGGCCATCTTTTATCTCATAATCKGCTATCAGCTGATCGACTCCACTGGCGAGCTGCAGGGCACAGAAAAGGATGAAGAACAGTAAATATCACAGCTCTGACATGTAAAGCCAGTGAGAGGAGAACCATTCTTGAATACTTGCAGTAGATAAATCCTCTGGGTTGGCTTCCACTCCACTGACCAGCCCTATGTCCATCACAGCATGAGCAGACCCCGACCGGGGCTCCCTGGCACTGGGCCTGTACCTGGATTAGATTAAAGCCAGGATTAGTTAATTAGAACTGAAATGAAAGAGACCTATTGGAGTGTGACCCCACAAAAACCTGAGGAAAATCCTGCCAGCATTGAGGCCACAGTAAACTCATAACGAAGCAAAATATTCCAGATGAATCAATTCAGGTTTATGCCAATATCGCGCATGAAGAAGATTTTAATGCTGATGCTCCAGGAGAACCCAAATATAACTTGAAGACTCCTTCCCACAGAGACCTTTGGCTCTAATTCTGTTTACACATGCACGTAAYAGTGAAGAAAGGGAAAGGAAAGATCAGGAGAGCTGGTGGAATTATTAATAACCAGAATAAATCAGCTGCACTTACTTTGCACAGGCCTCCAGGCGCCCCAGGGGTTCCCCATCTTCTTTTACACGACCTGTTCGTGCCAAGCAGAGCCAAAGAATTTCAGAACTCTCCAGAAGCAGCAGCCCAAAACTCTCACAAAGCATTTTCATAGTTTGGAAGGTAATTCTTTACATTGTTTTGTTGGTTATTGTTATAGGAATTCATGATCTAGCCACAAACAGATAACATTTACCTCTTTGGTAATTCAGCTTTAAGGYTGAATGGAGTTTATTGTGTGTTTGTGTTATTTGAACTCAGAATTTGGTTCTGTCCCCTGTTGTAACTGGACTAGAGCTCTCAATACTTTGTAGAACTCACTGTAACCCCTCTCACTCCCCATCATATTTCTTTCTTCTCAGCCCCCACCTGTAAAAACTCCTCCATAAATGACTAAAAATGAACCTAASAGAAATAAATTAAATATTAATTCTRTTCATAAAAAGCCAGTCATTTCAAATAGGGCTAAAATGCTTTTAGCACTTTCTTTTCCAATTTTGCATTTAGAAAGTGGCAGAATTTATTTCTTTTTTAATAAAAACACTCATTAAAACCCCAGGGTTTTTTCCCCTCCAGCCCTTGCACSGATCTGAGTAGCCACATTTAAAATTACATTAACCCTTTACCATCATCTCTCTTTGGCTCAATCTTCAGTTCAAAGTTACAGGAGTCTTCAGAAGTGCCAATGGTGTTATACACTGTCCTCACCTGCACACACACAAATAAATCAGACAGAACAGAAGCAGCATCAAACAACCCTCAAAACAGGCATAAACCTGTAAAAACTCACACTGGGAAGGATATGAACAAGTCTGGCTTATTGGTAATATAAAAACACCAGCAAAGCAGAGCCAATAAATTGTCAGCACAGAAAGAAATGGGGAGTTCTTGAGCAAAACCACACTGTGTTAAGAAAGGAGAAATTCCATTTAAAGAACCTGGTTGCACACTTACATTTACTGTAGCTATGCCAGTGCTGCTGCCAGTGCTTATATACAGATCATCTTGCAAAGGTGCCTAAGGAATTGGTGAGAAACAAGAAGTTACACATTAATAATAAAGATTAGCAGCAATTAGCAACAATTCAGGTCGGCTAATCTGCTTGTCTCACATTTCAAATAACCAACAGATTCTGCAGAAATATTACATTTACATGAATATTCAAGTATATTAAATACAACAGATAAACAAARTCCTTAAACGTTTTCTATACCAAATTATTACCAGCTTGTTATAAGAAAAAATAGCTACTTTAGTTGCCATGTCAAAGCTCAAATAATCATTTACRAAGATGCTAAGAATTCTGGTTTCCCTTTTTAAAGCAATTAGTATTCACTCACTGTCACAGTTCTTCCCACAAAATTGTCTTCTGTCAGTTTGAATAAGTTTAGGGGTCCACCATTTTTGTAGGCYACTTTAACATCCATGTCCAAATTCAGCCGTTTCACAAGGAGGGAATATTCAGTCAAGGCCTCAAGGGCATTAATGGTGTCCTGTCAGAAATCAACRATAAAGAATTAACTCCAGAGATTCTGTTTATAAAATTTCAGCTGATGTTGATGAAGAGAAGTCAGATTGCCCAGAGACCAAGAATGTCACGGCAATGGAGTCACTTGATAACTAATCCCAYGCACAGGACTCTGATGTTGGCAGTCTGGTCATTTAATTGCATTATCCTCTTAAAATGTTGATGTCACAGAATCGTGGAATGGTTTGGGTAGGAAGGTGTAAAGGTTTTGGCTTTTTTGCTTTTTTTTTTTTCTCTGTCAAGGTCAAGATGAAAAAAAACCCAAATTCTAAGTTTCTAGGACTCCAAGAGGAAGGGACATTAAAGTCCCTCTCATTCCAGGGACACCTTCCACTGTCCCAGGTTGCTCAGCTCCATCCTCCCTGGCCTTGAATTTCCAGGGATGGGAAAAAAAAAAGAAGTTTCAGATTTTGAAGAATGAGGACAAAATATGTAAAAGCACACCTGAGTTGAATAAAATCCTCCCCCATGTCTCTGTTCTTCAGAGAGCCACTTGATGATGGGCTTGGCATAGTTCTCATCCCCTCTCAGCAAAGTAGTGAGCAAGGCATAGGCTGTGGTTTCAACCATTTGTGCAGTGACAGGGCTGGGGGTTGGCTGCTCTTGTGCTCTGAAAGCTTCTTTCCAAAACCTGTAGATGGGAGGGTCACCTGCAGGAGGAGAAGAAGGTTCAGATGGAACCTCAGCAGCAGCTCAGGGCCAGCAGATGGGCAGGAACCCACTCTGCACCTAACAGGGATGGAAACCCTCTTCTGCCATGCCAAAACCCTGCTGTTTGTAAGGTGATGAGCACAGGGGTGATGCAGAGCAGCTGGTGGGGACAGGGCTGGTGTCCTGGGGGGACTT
>QVAJ01000828.1:0-11246 GCA_003546035.1 Mixornis gularis | reverse complement strand
CTCCATTTTTAGTTTGTTAGCTTGAAGTGCTGTACAACTCACAGCTTGTGAGACTGCAATATAGATAAGAATTAATAAACACCTGAGACCAAACACAAAATACCATCCCCAGCATTTAATCCCAACTCTGGCAGAAAAGGAGATAAAAGCAACAAACAGGTTACACCCATCAGACTGAGCCTGAAGAAACACACCTTCTCTGTCAAGACTATAYAGATATATAATGTCTTCTACAATATCTTATAATAAATCTAGAAATTCCATGCTGGTCTTTTGCTGACTTTGAAAGAGAAAGACTAACAAAGCAATTAAATCTGAGAAACTGAAAAAAATCTCTTGATTTTTTTARGCAAATGTTAAAGAACAGGGAAGAAACTAGAAGCCCAGGACATGCCAGCTGGCAGAAATAAAAATAATGTTTACCTGAGTAGGACATATTTTCAGTGACTTGTCAATTCCAATAATAGTAAATGCTGTGAGATACAAAGATTTTTCTTTAGCTTCTCGAGGTAATGTACCCTACAAAAATCAAATTATAAAAGTAATGAAATAGAAATTAAAGTTCATTTAAATAAACAGAACTTCTCACTGTTTAGGTGTGGAAACAAATAGAAATTTCTGTAAAAACTATCAGTTTAGTTAAACCTGAAAATACAYTGACTCTTTGGAAGGTGATAGCTCATTTGTGAAAAAGAACCCAAAATATATGAAGTTATTCACAAGCCGGGACTATTAAGACTGTAAAATGAACCTGAACATTCTTTTTCTGAATATTAAGAAGTGCCAAGGGACTTTTTGTGGGAAAACAGAAATGTTTGCAAGATTGTGCTGGGCTTTAAATGAGCTTAGAATAAAGAGAAAAGTCATCTTGAACGGGTGTTTTGATGAAACACAGCCTAGARTATCTTGCACTGCTAAAACTCTTTATCTCCTGGTGCCTTCAGCTTTTACTGCCTGAGCACAGGAAATGTTTGGGTTTCATACCTGTAGTTTCACTGGCTGGTAGTTTGAAAATTCATGGAATGACCCATCTGGCATCTGACAGTTGTCAACCAGCCACAGAAGGGAATCACAGATGGACATGTGATCCAGATCAATGTATTGATTCACTTGTCCAAGGATCCTTAAAGCAAAAGCTGTCAGCCTGCCAAGGGAAGGAAACAGGTCCTGTTTGTTCAGACTGGCTCCCACACTGCACAGGGCACACACACATTTACACCCTTTAGGATTCTGGATCCTWCCCACTCCCACCGTTCAAAGGGATAATGAAGATGAATTTTAAATTTAACTCAACAAACGGGCAGTAATTACTGAAATCATTCTAAACCAGGATCAATTCCCAGGTTTCAGGGTCTGAACTCACTACATCCCGAAGCCATCTTGGTTGTCATGGTGTGAATTATAGACACAGAGAAAAGGCTTGGCAAGGGAAAGCAAGGCATCAAAGTTATTATTCAGAGTTGAATCTACCACTGCATTCCTGTCTGGAGATGAAAATACAAAAGCAAAGGAGTGAAATAAGGTTTTTTCCAACCCAAACCATTTTSARCTCACCATGTGCTAGCTTGCCCATTCTTCCACATGCTGTAGGAGCAGTCAGCATTCCTGAAGGACGAGATGCTCACAATTCCTAAGGGATACAGCAGGCACAAGCAAAGTTAGGAGAACCATATTTGCTCCCTCAGATGCATCACCCTTCTCACCGAGCAGAATTCACCTCTACAACCCTGAAGCAAGAGAAGCAGCAGATTTTTCTACCTTCTTTCATCTTCCTCCTCATCTGAGTCCTGGACCTCAGGGTCTCAGGGCCCAGCAGGTGCCAGTTATCCGACTCCTCCAGGTAGCGGAACACGTAAAACACGGGGACAATGCTCATGAGCTCGGCCTCTGCACTGCCCCTGGGCAGGCTGGTCAGCATCTGCAGGCCCCTGGGGCTCAGCACTGTGGCAAACACTTCCCCCATAAGATGTCCTGTGGAAGGAAAAAAACCCAAAATGGATTTAAACAACAGRCCACGAAAGCGAAGCCAAGGGGAGAATCTGACTCGGGCAGAATCTGACTCCTATGAGCAAGAATTCTTCAGGAAGTATTCCAATTTCTACACTAAAAGGGGGCTTGCAAAGCCTTCTCTCAAAAGAAAAAGGACAAATCAGATTAATTTCATACAAAATAGGAGGGAAAAGTGCATATGCAGTGCACTAGAAGTTTGTATTTACCCTTCACGCTGACGCTTCTCTCAATTTGTGTTTTAGGGACCAGATTTAGCGGGACTTTGTATCGAAATTCTTGTCGTCTCTTGATGGAACCTGAAATTGAAGATGTATTTATATATAATACTGCACAAAGATGTATTTATATATAATGCTGCACAATCCAAATCAACAGATGATTCAGCTGTAATCCACAGATTGAAGGTTACCACTGAGAATTCAGCAACCAAAACTTGAAAACCAGAAATATTCCCAAATGCACAGGCAAGCAGCATCGAGCTTTGAAAAGGAACAGGTGCAAACTCTTTATCTTTCTTTTGTTAGCAAAAAAAAAAATCTGATCTGGACCTAAACTTTGTGGTTTCTYTGGTTAAATGAGAACATATTCTGTTCCCATTAATACAGCTGAGGAAAGCTTGCAATCATATCCCACTAAAAGATACATCTAAMGATTCCTTTAAGAAATTAATCCAAGTTCCCTAAGCCAAGGCAGGAAATCCTTGGGAAAGGACATATTTACAATATCTCAGGAAGGAGAAACTCCAAGTTTTTCACATTATGAAAAAACTTGATTATCAAGAATCAAGACCAGGAAAAATTAACACAAAGACACATCATCAATTCTCTTACCATAAACACCCTGTGGATCCAAGGTGAAACCTGCGTGGTGYTCTTTCCTAACACCTTCTGGCTGGGATCATTATGAGGAAAGAGGTAGAAAATAGAAACATTTTTGTTTAATCAAATATATCAGCTGGAACAACAGGTTAAACCCACAGTATTTTTGCCTTCTTTTTCTGTAGTTGAGTTTGACTTAACTGTTGTACAGCTGTTCCACATCAATTTTAGTGTTCTAGCTCACACAGTTCTTGAGAAAATTTAACAGAAGATTTAAATTAAACCTTAGGAAAGGAAAGAATTGTGTGAAAATCCAAACCAAACAACTTAGAATAAAGTATTCTCCTTTGCTTACAAAGTTCTAATCTGTATTTCAAATTCACATAACCTTTCAGTTGTTATAATCAAGGTTTAAAAATGGGTGTGCTCAAACACTCAGCCATTCATTTTTCCACTGCACATACCTCAATGAATAAAATGACATCATGCGACAATATTAAAATAAAGCAAAATGTTTATATTGCCTCAACTGAACCCAATTTGAAATTCAAAAACGCTTTAAAAATTGAGATTTTTTTTCTTTTCCTTACCACGACTCGTAAAGTTTTAACTACAATTTCACTGTTCCTGGGGGTCAGCAGTGTGAAATTCACAGTGTGAAGCCCCAATTCCAGCGGGAGTATCCGGAATGTAACTGCTGAGGAAGAACCACCATCAAGATTCTTGAGTTTACAGCTCTGCATCCTCCTTCCAGCACTTGCAGAATCYCCAAAGGTACAGACTCCCTTTCCAGCTGCTATTTTGACACAGAACTGAAAGGTGGAAAGGTTTTAATGTTTCATTTCCGTGGCAGGTACGACACCAGAGAAATATCAAAGCACTGGAATCCTGTACTGAGCATTCTGTCGCTGTGATGCTACTTCTGTGTTTGCAGAACATAATATTGGCTTAAGGAGTGCAGAAATCTCATCCAAGCATCTGTTTAYACTGGATACTCACAGGAAAAAYGCCTTTTTTTTTAGTTTATTATGTCAGCGCTTCCACAGGACTAATTAACACAAATTACCTTAATTGCAGAGGTTTTATGGTTATAAACGGATCCTTTGAGCTCGATTTGCTCCCCTCGKACCACGGAATAAGGAATATAAACGCTCAAGAAGATATCCTTCACWACTTGGATTTCCAAAGGTTCAGCAACACAAATACCTGAGAGAATTAAAAAGAGGAAAGCAGAGTGTCTTTTTGTTTTCTTTCAGAAACACTTCAGAACATGAGTGTCAGACTCAATGAGAGGGTCTACAAAGCTTCCTGATTCTTTAGCTCCAAACTAGCTTGCAGTACCCACCTTTATCTGAAATGCCAACACCTTGTATTTCCCAGGTGGTCAGTGAATCAGGCAAGGTGACAGACAGAGTCTTGGACCTGTGATAAAAGCCTTTTTTTAAATTTATCTATTACCAATCACCATCTGTTAACAGCACAGCTCAACACCAGCCACGCTCTGAGAGAGACCCAGGGAAGCTCTGAGCCAGAAAAGAGGAATTCTGGATTTTCGTTTGAATAAACTTGGTTTTAGCTGATTTCACAGAAGCTGGTACTTAGTAAGATTCAAGGTGAAAGGAAGAGTGGCTCAACAATGTGGGCACCACACAGCACATGGAGCAGGGAAGGGAACATGGCAGGAAGAGTTTGTTTGGGTAAGACCATTTCAGCACACATCTCAGGTACAACTGAGGTTACCCAGTTTATCTCAGTTTTACCATGTCCTTTCTGTGAAGCTGGTTTGAGAAAAGCAGTACCTTGAAGAAAGCTGGTGAACCTCCCATAACCAGCTTTCAGGGAAGTAGCTACGAACTTGTGCCTCATCCAGTTCCAAGAGAGCCTCATAATCTGAAGGACATAAATACAGCAAGTAAAAAACACCCCGACACAAGAAAAAAGGTATTTAAATACCCTCAGTAGAAAGTCTGTGTTGATCTCACTTCATCCATTTACACGTGTGAATACCTGTCCAATATCCTGAGAGATCACCTTGTTAACAAGCAGTTCTAGGGAGAGAATGGAAGACAAGGAATTTGACACTCCCACAGGTCTTTCCTGAGGTGTTACCCACTGGCTGCCTTGGGCTTGGGCAAAGGATTCAAATTTAGCATTCAAGTTTTCTCTGAATACTCTCTGATTGCTGTTCTGCTCGTTCTAAACGTGGGTGAACAGAACAGAGAGCTGAACACAACCAAGAACTGCTCTCCTACCCCTCTTCAGGGATATGTAACCAAAGTCTTGGGAGACTGGTAAAATCCTGTCTGGAATAACCCTGACAGGCACCAGGGAGGGGTTAACAGATGCCCTCAGCTCTCTGTGCCCMTGTTGTGCTGCAGCAGGACACCCACAGCTCTCATACTCACACATTCTGGCCAATATCAGGAGCTTGTTGGGCTCTTCCAGCCGCAGCTTGTTGGCAAATTCACAGCARTGTGTGAAGGCAGAAATGCACCTTTGGCTCCTCCGAATTCTCTGGGCTCTGTCCCTGCAGGTCTCAGAGATTGGATAAGCCTTGACTCCAGCCTTGCAGCAGTGCTTGGCTTCTGGATCTCGGTATTTGGCCACTGAAATAAAAACAAAGCAATTCGCCTCCTTGAGATGAGGTTTTTATTTCCAAGTGGATGTATTTCCATAAAGATTTACAWAGAAATGTTTTTAACACCTTCTTCACGGATCTTTTCCTCCAAGTCAGACCGTTTGGTTCTTAACACTTCATTGCAAGGTTCACCTGTCCAAAAAAAACCAAAAAAAAGTACACACAACATGAACTTTCCTTGTAATAGCATTGTCCTCTTAAAAATAACTCCACAAAATCATATTCCAAATGCATGAAACTTTCTGTGTTTGCTGTTTCAATCACAGAGATGTATTTTCATTTTGATTACAGTAAGATCTCCACAAGATGATCTAAATATCACCACAAGATGTTCTCCCCCCCTCAAAAATCATCAGTGCCTGCATCCCCTTGAGTTCCAAGATAATAACTGAGAATGGCAGAGGGATGTTTCAGGAAATSCACAGTCCCATGCCTGGAGCACAGGAATGTACCTGCTTCCTCTGAGTCATCAGCATTTGCATTGGTGAGGAAGGTGAGCCCGGCCATCCTGAACACGGCCACGTTGTTCTGTCCTCCCCCAGCCCCACAGCCAAGGTCACTCTTCTCCAGCTGCAGCGTGATCTGAGGAGAAACACACGTGCCACRCTACCAGGATGTCCTCAGAACACAGCCTGGAGAGGGTCTTTGTGAAATAAAGAAGTCAGTCATAGTCTCCGTGGCTCCTCGAGCAAGGAGCTGCAACACTGCAACCCATTTTTGGCCAGGTCTGTGGAGCTCTGATKAGAGAGTTCAGAGCTGCCTTTAAAACCACAGTTTACTTCTACGGGAATTCAAGAGGTTGTAAACTATTTCTTTTAATAATTTTGAACCGTAGATTTAAACAAACAACTTTCACTGTGGCTTGAATTGCTCTTCTGCCCGTTTTCAGGCTGGCTGAGTGCAGTTATTAAACGTGAACATGAAACAAAGAGCAGCTTGATTTTCTTTCGTGGCTGCTACCTCACCTTTTCCATCGCTCTCTTCCTCCTTCCTGTGACTCCATAAATTGCCTTGTCAATAGAGGACAAAGCAACAAAGGAATTGGGCTGGGTTCTCATGGTGAGTGATACAACCTCTGCTGGCTTCAGTGTCTCTTTGCTTGACTGCAGCTTAATCTACAAATGGAAAACAGATATTGGTAATTTTGAAAGCATGTTGTTGTGAAATAGATCCAGCTGATGGCAGACACTCACTGTAATAATTTAAGTGTTAAAGAACTCGTGTAAATCCAAGATAAAATCTGACCATAAAATGAACTCACGCCCACAAATTTCAGTGTCTGTTTTGCTACTCACATCAAGGCTATTCCCACATTTCTGCTCCACATTCAGCCAAACTGAATCAGCCACTAACTCTGCAGCTCCTTCTCCCATGACTATGTAGTACACAATGAGACGTGCTGAAGGAACCATCTCCTGGGTTATCTGAAAAGTTAGGTGTTCATATTCCAAATCTTTGATTCTCTCCTGAGTTCCAAAGCTCACTATCTTCCCTTTTGATGTGATCTGTAGTTTAAAAAAATGATGGAGAATAAAAAAAGTCAAGTTTTATATTCAGTCCATTTTTCACAAGTAATAATTATTTGAATTTATATCTTCCACTAAAAAGAAGWGCTGTCTCTGCACTTCTTTTCCTCCATCTACGTTTCACCTTCTGGAACAGCTCTTGAGACCAACACTACTTGTCCTCAATCCCAGTCAATGTCAGATAAGAATTTTTTAAAAATAGACTATATAAATATTGAATTTAAACGTGAGACTYTTATTTTTTCTCCTATAAAGCTGGCAGATTGTATCTGAAAGGAAGAAGTTGTCTGAGCTGCACACGTTCTGTGCTGAAGATAGTCCTTGAMTGTTGAGGTTTTTCATCCATGACCATCCATATTAAATTGCAATTCAATATTTTATGCAGAAACATCTGTTACTCACCAAATAGCTGTAGTGGTGTATTTTATCAATGTAGTGACTCCGTGGATATACATTAATATTTATCACATCCCCCACTTCCAGGGTTTTGTGGTTTGAAGCCCAGTCAATGTAGAGATAACTCTGACTCAGGGATGAATAAGCTTTTGCTTCATAGGTTTTACTTGCTTGGTTTTCCTCTGAAAAGTGAGGATCTGCAGTATTTACCTGGAAAGATAATGAAATGTCTGAGTAGTCTGAGTACAGAATTATACCTAAGCCAACAAGCAATGGCAATAGCAAAATCATTCTGCAATATGTTGGTTCAGAGGGGCTAATAAAAGAGAAGCCAGCTCAAGAAATAATTACAAATTACCCTCAAAGAMATGATTGCACCCTTGAAGAAATAATTTAATGGAACAATTTAACTCACTTGAAACTCCAACATTTTGCTGTTTGATGGGATATTAACAACAAACAAAGCAGTCCCATCACTGAGGCTTGTTCTTCTTCTCCCAGATTCTGAACCCTCTGAGATCAGCTGAGTCTCCACCATTTGCTCACTAAAGGATTTTGCAGTGACAGTTACAGGGATATTTCCAACAAAGTCATCCATGGTGTCCTTCACCTGCACCTGTTCATCAGGACAAAGAAATGGGGGACATTTTTCAGGAAGAGTCTTCCAAGCTGCTCAGCTGCTTCTACAACAGGCAGTCAAAAAACGTACAAGTCGGTGGGAATTAAAGTGTGCTCAGACACAGAGAGAAAATAACAAAGYTTGTGCATTGTGGGGTTTGTGCTGCAAGCCACCCTGCTCCTGGGAACTGACCTTAATGAAGAAGGGAAGTCCAGGCTTCACAAAGAGAGGAGTGGCAAYCAAACTCAGCTTGTAAGGAGAGACTGCAAACCTGACTCCGGCGAACTCCACCTCTCCACTGAGGCCACCTAACAAAACACAGCACCCCGTGGAACAAACGGCCAAAAGTGAGTTCAATCCCTGGCTGTTTTTACAGTGAGAAGGGGCTGCTCTTCCTCACGAGTTTTTGGAAGGAGAACTGAATATTGAAGAAAGTCTGCTATCATGAAAGTTAGCCTTATGTTTTTATTTTCTAGTTCTGTTCGCGTTTGCAGAAGGGTTAAGAAAAATTTCAGTTAAAGAGCAACTTACCCATAGACTCCAACACTGATGCCACAATATATAAATGTGACCCATCCAGTGCTTCCAGACTGTCAAACCCTATAGAACTTGCTGCTTTCTTACTGTTAAAACTGATCTCAGCAACTCCATTTTCAATCTGGAAACGAAACAGAAATCATCACTTTATAGTCAATAATTTAGAAATAATACCTAGACCACATGCAGATTCAGTATGTTTCTGTTCATTGTCTATTTTCAGAGGAAATCAAAGGTGGAGACGCGTTAAAAAAGAATTATTTATTCCCTAAGATTGTTTTAAATTAATCAACCAGTGGCACATATTGCAAAGTTTGTGTGCAGGCTCAGCACGAGGTGGGGATAACACAGAGATATCTTCAGTAAATGAGGGAAGGGGATAATTAGTGTAGAACAGACTCCCCAGAATAAATCAGTATAATGTTGATCTGCTTGTCTCCATTTGATCTCAGTTATTCTGTAACAGATAGCACTGAAGCTATTTCACAGAAATCTTAATCACACAGCTTGGCCAGGAGAGTAATTACACCAGATTGAAACGCCACTGTCTCAGATGCTGCCTCTGAATTTCATTTCCAAGTGCATTTCTCTGCCCCTGATGGCAGCCTTACCCAGGAAAAGCCCACACTGGGGAGCTGTGGGTGCAAATTACCACTCCAGGCCCATTCTCACCAAATTTAATGGAAAAACTTCAGTGGGATTGGATCAGCCCTGAATTACGCACTTGCACTCTACCCAGACTTGACTTGCTGCTTCTTACCCTGGTTACATGCATTGCCTGAGGCATCATTCTTTTCTCACTCTGCTCAATTATTCCAAAACGAAGAAAAACATCCGCGCTGGGAAGCTTTTTGTTGGAAAAATAGCTGAGAGTAAAACAAAATAAATGCTTTTAAGATTGCTTTCATGRCTGCGACAAAGCACTCGTCGTAATTGTTGAGTAATTGCCTAGGCAAGAGATGGAGAACAAATGTCTGTGTGTTTCAAACACTTCTGTTGAAAAATGATCACTTTGAGAGAATTTTAAGAAGGGTCACTTGATCTCTCACGCAGCAGAGATGATTCTGATGAAAGAGTTTCTTGAGGAAAGCAAAGAGGAGGATTCTGGACTCAGGAGAATCATTCCTCAGGTAAAAAAAAAAAGAGAAGACATACAAACCATTCAGAATGCCAAGCCACATTTCCTCACCTAGCTTTCACAGCAATCCTGAAGCTCTCAAATTTATCAGAACTAATGAAGTTGCTCTCTGGTTCAATGATGATGGAAAAGCTTGGCATTGCTGCAAGTTGAGCAGAGAAAAGGTCACTGGGGGGTGTTTGATCCATGAAACCACAGGTGCTCATGGCCATTTCAAGGGGCTTGAGTTCTTTAAAACACCAAAAAATGCAGGTTCACAGCACGGGAGCATCTTACCATACTCCTTAACTTCAAATTTTGCCACAGCTGAGGTCACAAAATCCTTCTTGTACTTGGCTTTAATCTTCCAAATTCCATACCTGTGAAATATCAACAGTCAAACAGTTTTTAAGATGGAAATTAACGACAGAGGCAAAAAAATATTATTGCTGCTTCATAGTATTTCATGGTAATAATCTCTTAAGAGAGGAAAATTCTGCACCAAATTTTTGCAGGTGTCCAATGCAGATTCTCTTTGATACRTCACTAATTATTTGACACTTATTTTAAAGCACTGAAATCAAACAGAAAATCAAACCAGCTATAAAGCAAGGCCCTGCTATCATCCTTCTGCCATCTCAGCAATGCTTCAGCACCCTCTCAAGACTAAAAGGAGAACTGAAGAGATTTTTATGCTGCTGTTCCTGGGAAGATGCTGCTGATTTGTATGAAACACATATGAAATATGAAAYCCCCACGTCTTTGTCACTGTTTATACCCCTACAGTAGAAAGCTTTAATTGTCATTAATGCTCTTCTTTAATTGAGCATGAAAAAGCTGCCACTCACTGTTCTTTAAGGAGGATATTCTGCCATAAGGTCCCTACTTATATCMTGATTCCACCCTCTGTGAAATGTTAGAAATCTTCAAGTTGCAAAACGTGCCCACCACGCAAAACCACCCTGTGACAGTCACTATAAAAAGGCGTTATGRTGTTAATAATTCAACAAAAAAATTTAAATAAATCTACTTAGGATTAGGAGGAATCTTGAAGTCAGGAAAGGAGACTATTCCAGTAAAATCCTTTTCTTCCATAATATCCACTTCTACTCCTTCAGGATCCTTGAAATGATAAGAGGAAAGAATGAGCAGGTACAGATTGTTCTTRTCAAAAGGGGAATTTTCATCCTGGGATTTCAGAGGCAGCCTGGCCATAACACATTTCTCTTAAAAGTTTCAAAGCATAAAAACACAAACATTTGTAGAAACAACTCAGACTAAAATTCTGATCRTAGATTTTACTCTGGTTCCACCAAGTAAAAGCTGTGCTTAAAATAGCTAAAAAATTACTGTAATAACAAGTCTATCTATTGTTAAAGGCTAAAATTATAGTAGATACTGATGACTTTTTATATCTTAAATGAAACAAACAGTATAAAACCCATATATTATTAAAGTCCCCTTAAAAATCCTTCTCCCAGATATKGAAGATAATTTTGTTTTCTATTCTAGAACGACTTCAGATCTGGGACTTGAAAACCTCTATCCAACTTTGCAAAGTCAATTTAAAACCTTTTAAAAAATG
>QVAJ01000827.1:25981-51025 GCA_003546035.1 Mixornis gularis | reverse complement strand
GTTAAACTTGGTCTTAGTTAAATCTATTAAATCTAATCCATTTGCTTGAGAGGGCTGATTAAAAAAAAAAAAAAAAAAAGAAAAGAAAAAAGAAGCAGCATATAGGAATTATAAAATTAGTTACCCAAAAGGATTGATAGATGCTCCTGTGAGATGAAGTAAAAAAAGAATGTATTTAATAAAAATCATCTATCAGAATTTTTAATGCAAACCCAGGTTTTCAGAAAATAGGTATTTTGTATACCGTGTGTTAATTTGCCCAGCAGAATTTTTCTGAATGTTTTAATAGTGCATCTTGAGTAAGATCCAAGGTCAATGTAATATACTTTAGTCATCTCTTGAAACAAAGTTCATGAACAGTTACAGCAAACCATCTCAATTGATGCTTAAACTGATAAGGCTTCTTCTGGTTATTTCTGTTCTCTAATGAAGCCATTCAAAACATAGAGAGAAAAACATGCTGACACATGGGCTAGAAAAGACTTGTCAGGTAAATGACAAACATACTTGAAGGTCTCCATCATTAGGATTATTTACCTTATGTTGTTGAATATCCAAGTCTTAGTAGCCTTTAGTGAAGCTGCCAGAAAGTGCAATTGGGCAGGAGCAGTCAATGTTTTTCCTTGCTTGTGCTGTGCTGCACAGGCATATGGCACCATTCTGACTCCCAAAGGGAACAGCAAGGAGTGAGCAAGAAAGGCTTCCTCCCAGACACTTTATCAGGGGAATCTTCAGTGTGTGCTGTTTTGTATCTGCCATGGCTGCTGCTATGGAGATACAAAAACAGTCTTTCTATTAAGACTTAAAATAGTCCTTTTACATTGTCTTCTTTCTGCAGTCTGATCATAAACAAGTAGAGAGTGCAGTAGTGTAGTCACCTTGCGTAATCACAGACCCATCAAGGAAGAAAAAATACATACTGCTAAATTGTCTTTTCAAAAGTACTGGGGCAAGTTGTCTTAAGAGAAACAAGAAATGATGAAGCAAGGATGGAATCATATCCTGATGAGCCAGGAAAATATAAGTACAAAATTAAAGAGACAATATTAAATAATTAACTCAGTTGCCACTTGCATCTTAAAACAGAATGCACCATGGTCACAAGCCATGAATATGTCTGTTATTGCTTTCTCTGAGAGCCTAGGGTAATAAAGAAAATGGTAAGCAGTCATTAATTATATCTACTCTTTTCACAATGCAACTTCATCTCTGTTAAGCCTCCTAATGCAAGGTGGCTTTTAAAACAATTTCAATAGCAACTGAAGATGCTCCCTGTCTCAAGACAGATTGCAAGATTTCTGTGTGGCTTGAGTGTGTCTTTAGTGCAGATCAGCATCTCAGGCTTTGGCATATATCTGTCTCTGAACTGACGAATCTTACCTTTCAAAACTGCACTAAGCACCCAATAGTAAGCAAAAGCATAAAAGTTGGAGTGTTCTTGGCCTGAGCACTCAATGAAGCAGTATCTGTGGGTTTAGAAGTTAGCCTTGTATTGTCATAGTTTGAATACATAGGAAACTGATTCACCTCAAGATCTGGGCCAATCCCTAAATACATCTTATCTGAAATTTCAAATTACATTGTTGCTGGCAATACAATGCACAAGTTTCAAGATTTTGGTGGGTCAAAGCCTGTCCAGTCAGTGAAGCTTTGTTTAAAATCTCTCTGTGTCTCAATTATTTTGCTTCCATTTTCCCGACCTTTACCCATCCTTCTGCAATTACTTTTAAGTCATAACTGGTAAAAATACAGAAGTGGAGCCTCTTTTAAGACACATTTAACCTGTATAGGAGTATGTTTCATACAGAACCGTTTTTATTTCACATGACACTGGTAATAACAGCCAGACATCTTTTATCTTTTCTCCATGAATTTTTATGATGGAGAAAAAAAAAAAAAAAAAAAAAAAAAGAGAGAGAGAGAGAGAGAAGAAGAATGTGCAGAATGGAAGCATGTGGGCATGTGGTGAAAAAAATTTATTTTTACCTCCATGAATTGCTCGCTGATGAGAATACCTATTTTCTTTCCCCATTATCTAAGGATACCATCAGAAACCTATACTTCCTTTTATATCTGAATTTTGAATTGCTTACCCTCCCAACGTCCCCACCCAGCCCCCCTCCCCATATTTAAGCTTCTGTTTTACTGACCTAGAACCGTTAATTAGTGTCTTTGCAGTCCAAACTGAGGTGAAATGTAGAGCAAAGTTTTCCTCGTGTCTTTTTATACCTAAGCTTGTACTTTATAGTTAGAAGAGCAAGAGAAAGAAGAGCCCATGGAAAAGTGACAGCAGGAAATGTGAACTTAAAAAAAGGGAGTAGGTTCAAAGTTTCAAGACCTGTAAGAGAAAACTACCCATTATTATGAACAGAATTGCATAAAACAGAGAGGAAAGTGAAACTAAACTTAGAACATGTGAGAAACAACCACTCATTTTAAAATTTCAAAGGTTTATTAAAGCTCAAAAAACACTACAAGGGACTGAATAAGAAAAAAGGGCAACACTTGGAGCATGGCCGACTGCTGCAAGCTCATCCACAAAATGGCTGCTCCACCTTTTATACCCCTGGTGTTGCATCAGCCAAGCCTGGCCCCTCCCAAAGTCTGACGGTCACGGTCACCTCTTCTTCGCCGTCCATTGGTGAAGTCYACTTTCTTGCAACTTGATTGGAGGTCAGGTGTTGCCATGCCGTGCCTCCCTAGCAACAAGCCTTTCCCATTCCTAGCTGCCCCATGCAGAAGGCACAGGTCCATCCCTCCCTCCTCACCTCCCCGACAACCCTGAAGACCAAAGTTGGCCAGTGGCAACAATACAGGGGAGAAAAGGGGACCATGGGGAGAACAGAGGATGTCCAAACAACAAACCACAATAACATAACCGTACATCAATAATACTGTTAACATACACACGATATTCATCCCTTAATTTTGAGAGCCAATCATCATATTACCCATCTGTAACACGACAGAAAGCACAGAAATTATTCTGCTGTTTACACATACTGCACTATAAATATTTTTTACTGCAATTGTTTTTATCTGTAGAAGACTTAGAACCAGTGAAAATAGTATAGCTACTGGCATATTTTGAATATATTATTGCTGGTTTGGGGTACAAATGAAATTATATCCTTTGAAGTTTTTTAGAAACTGGACCGATAAAATCTTTGTTCATGCAGACTATCGTGACTCCATTGACTCTGCTGATATCTACCTATGAAAAACTGATACGAAATTTTTATCATGGTATGTTTGGAAGTTTTAGGAGAAATTAATTTATCTTTTTTTTATCATCTACTATATAACTTTTCAAATTTTAAAATAGATTTTAGACATCTTCAGATATACAAAGGAAATATTTTCATTTCTCTCCAGACTGGTTAATTTTACAGGGAAAAATAATGTGTTTTTTGAGGTAGGGGATTTTGCATAAGCTTTCTGCAGATAAACTCTCTTGCACGTGTAAAATAGGCAAGAAAATCCTTTGTATATGCAATAGGCTGATTGGCCAGTTGTTATGGTGAAAACAAAACCCCCACATTTGTTCATACCCTTTTACACAATTAAAAAAAAAAATCCAGTTTATTTTGACCAAGATTTTGCACAGCTACCGTCACTTTAATTGAATCCCAGGAGTCTGTTGGAATTTGCCTTGAGCATATTTGGCACAGGAGCTCCTGAAAATTAGTCACATTGCACTTCTGGCACAAAAAACAGAAATTTCTTTTTGTGTCAGAAGCACAATATGAGTAATTTCTGAAAGACAGGTAAGATAAAGTTTACCAAATGTTTCAGATACTTTGGAAAGTTCAATTTGGATTTGATTTTCAGAGGTTTGCAAAGCCTCAGAGCAAAACCTTTTGCTTTTTCCAATCAATTCACTTCCCATAGAAGGAACTGTCAAATTTTATGAGCATAACCTCAAAATACTCTACTTCTCTTTGGTAATTCTAAAAACAAGCAGAGATTCATGGTAAAGCCTTGACAGAACAAAAAATTTTATTTCATAATTCTTCATCTAGAGAGTTCTTCACTGTTCCATGCAGAGTAGAAATGGATATTGTCCTGGTAAAGAGATCTCTATTTTCAAGAAGCAATAATGACATTGCCAACCACTATTTCTTACTGTGTGTTCAAAAACTGTAAGCAACTAATTTCTGTCTTTTCATTGATCAGACAGATAGTCCAGTATTATTTTATTTGTGCTAAATCTGAAAAACATAAGTAAAATGTTTTATTAGTATGTGGTATAAATACAAGATAAGACTTTTGATACTGTGAAACCCACATAGCTACCATGTTTAATATTCAGGTTTGAAGTTTCTGTAATGTAGAATTCAGATTTGTAGTTTTAGATATTTGTTTAGGAAATCTGGAATGTAAAGAAGGGCTCTTACAGAGCCAGACACTAACAATGGATTTAGTTTTCCTTTAAATGCAATCTAGTGCAGGGCTATCTTGTGCTCCCAGTGTCTGTGCTTCCAGAAACCAATTGAAGAGAGCGACTACATTGTGTCATGAGATTGCACTTCACTCTGCTTTGGGCCATTTTAGTCTCACTTATAGATGGGAGTGGGGGGGGGAGTGTGATATATATATAATAGAAATCATACTAGTAAGCAAAATAGAAGCCATGCTGGAAATAGCAGGTGATAGGATTCTTTCTGAATAATTTTTTTCTCCTAATAGAAGATAACTTTATTTACAATAATTGATTCCCTGTTATTTAGATTTGTATCATAGTTCTGTGGCCAAAGAAATTAAAACACCCTCTGTTTTAAAATGGTCCAGATTTTAAATTAAATCAAAACTTTGGATCACTCATCGATCTTAACGATGTTGTTTTGCTCATGGTATATTCTCATTGTCCAGGTTGGGTGAGATAAGAAACATGCATCAGTTGAAAAAATATGATACTTGTCATGGTATTCAAAATATTACTGTTTACTACACTACACCAGTGTCTTCCTGTAATCATAAAGCAAAATTCATTTCTATGGGATCTCGGGAGTTATGCTGAAAAGTTAATGGCATAGTTGATGCTTTTATGATAAATATCTAAAAAGCATTTAATGTAGAGAGACAATAATTATCATTCTAGCTACAACCACAATCAGAAAAAGAAAAGACTACTTAAGATGCCTAAACCACGTTTACCTGTGAGATCAGAGTAATTTAAAATCTCTCATGTAATAATATCTGCTTTATTGTCTACGGAACATTTTAATAAAATGTGAAATGAAATTAAATAGAATCATTTCCCATAATAGCTTCCTATCATATGGTAACAACCTGCCTGCTTGCTACTGTCTAATCAGTTACTGAACCTTGTGCTGCACTTCTATCGTGTTTCCCTGCTGGGTCTATTGCCCACTTAGGAATATGAAATCATGTTATGTTTTTTTATTGCTCTCAGCCAGCCTACCTGCCTTTTCTCCAATAGACTGTTTTGCACAGTATCACAGCAATATCACATCAGATCTCTGAAGAACAAGCTCTTATTCTCTTTTTTAGCATCTCTTCATTTGATCTAAGATGCTTTGTACAAGTTCTTGCTCTTCCTTATAGTGGTTTGCTGTATGTTGTGCAAATGCTTTGTCTACCCAAACTGTTTTAAAGAAGATACTGAATTTGAAATGGAAGAGGGTAAATTCTGTTCTTCAGGGGCAGTGCTCTGTATCAATCCTTCCAAGTCAAGTTCCTGGCCTTGGGGATGACTTTGTCCAAGACTTCTAGATTCCTGGCTGCATAAAAGAAAGAAAACAACTTCCAACTAAGCTGGAAGTATACAAAACTACTTCCTAAGTTTCCACAAGAATAGTCTTGCTTTCAGTCAATGTACCTATGCTCCCACATTTAACACAGGGAAGCATAATGATATTTCATGTTTTTAAAACTACCATTTTTCATCAAATTTTATCAGCATTGAAGAATATGCTGAAACTGTTTGATTTAATGAAGTCTTACAATATTGTGATTCAACAGTTAATTTTTAAGTTCATGCTAATAGTTCAGTAGCTTAATTTCTGTTCAGTGTTGTGTGGATACTATTTATATATTATTTCATATTTCTGTGGCTTAGTTGCACATCTGTAAAATATTCCTTTTCTTGTTGATTATAAGTTCTGCAAGAAGTAAATTGCCTTGCTAGGTTTTTGTAACCAAAAGACAAGGGGATATAAAAAAAGGTGTTTTCAGGTGCAAAACTCATAATAGCTGAAGCTTCAGAACATTTTGAATCAGTGTAGCTGTGGCCTCATACTTTCTTTTTTTGTGCCTTTGGGGATTTTCCTCCTAACTTGGACTTTTTCATAGTTGTAACCTCACACAATTTTCTTCTATTTGTCAGAAGACAAGTAACTGAATAACACAGGAAATACAATTCTTCCTTGTTTTTAGAGAAAGTATAGGAGATTGCACACAGAGATTCTATTCCATTACCTAAAAGCTGAGCAAAAACTATCCCTCTGACATTGTGAAATCTAACTTCTCTGAGGGTAGAATTTAAGGCATTTTAAAACTTGAGGTCTTAACTCATTTTTCAGTCTATTACTATAAACCTAGAACAGAGAACAAGGTTTTGATTAGTCTTTTTTCTATCAGAAGAGTAATTTGAAAGTTGAAAATTGAAAAAGTTGAAAAGTTGAAAATTTAGTTTTTCATGGTAATTTTTATTCTTTGATAAGTTATTCCTATTATTTTAACAATATAGCTCCTGAAAATGTGAAATATTTGTGTTTAATAGCAGCAAAAGAAGAAAAAACAAGCCCTGTTAGTTGATGTTTCAGGAAAGAATAATATGTCTTAAACAAAATTTGATGAAGAGGCCAGGCAGGAATAATCTTTGTTAGCAAACTGATCATGTAAGTATTTTTTCATCTATTGATAGCAGAATGTAAGAATGTGAAAAATCGTCTGTATATAACTACAGACCATATATAGGCATAAATTTTGGTTTAAGCAAATTTTCCCCAGATAAACCTCCTGTACCTACTCCCATTTCAGTAAATGATAAAACCATTTATTGTCATGCTAGCAGGATGTGGCACTGGATCCTCATGCCACAGATGCAGATGTAGTAATCAGTAATTTCCTAAGGCATTAGGAGAAATAGTGGAAGAGTTCCATCAACAGAAAGACATTACTTGACTTGAAACTTCCCTCAACACAGAACAGATTTTGTGGAGTAGAAAGCAGCTTTCCATTTTCCCCACAGTAAGCTGAAATTCAAGCATTCACAATCAAAGCAGAAGAGCAAGAAAAAGGGAATCTTCTGTCTGTTTAGCACAAACAGTACGGGCTGTGTTAAAAAGCTCAATTTAGTAAAGAATTGCAGAGCACTCCTCTAGCTAAAGGTAAGAATGTTTTGATTAAATCACCTGTATTTTGTTTACAGATGATGGGGGGTTTTCTTGAAGGTTCTTGTCTTATCTTTCAGTTTACAAATATACAATAGAATAAAACGAAGGTATCAGAAAAAATTTCCATTTAGGTTAATATAAAAAGTTATCTATGCTTTGTCTCATGCAGCCTTTTATCAGTATAAAGCAGTTGTCCCAGTGTTAGAAATAATTATCCAGAGAGAACAGCCCCAACAAAAGTTGCCTTGACTCTAGGAAAAAGGAAGTTTGAAAAGCATCTCTGGAGACTTGTTTAAAGATCTTTTGTTTTTTTAATCTGCCTTTCTGAGATTTTATTTAGCCTGAATAAGACCATATGTACATGTGCAAGTGCGTACATACTGTACCTATACAGGTATTTGTATATGCATATGTAAATGTATACATATATGTATGTATATGTTTATATGTATACTAACATGTTCAGTTGAATCATCATATCTCTTGATAGTGCTAACCTTGAAGAATAGATCCCATAAATATTGACCAATTGAAGATTATATAAGGAACTATCAAGCACTCATAAAATCCCATGCAGTAACGTTAAAATTATGTGGAAAAAAATTATGTGAAATAAAATACTGATTCTACTCTATTCTGCATTGACAAGCATTTTACTTCATCACTGAAGCTTCCCGAGGAGGGGAAATAAAGAGGGAAGTGCTGATCTCCTCTCCCTGAAATTCAGTGATAGGATCCAAGGGAATAGTTCAAAGACACATCAATGCAGATTTGGTACAGGCATCCAGGATTAATTAGGAAATCTTTCGTAGGCATGGAACAAACTTTTTAAATGTAGTATCTGCCTTGAGTCTGTTGCAACTACTCAAAGTGTAAAATCTTTGAATAAAAATCCTGTAGAGCAAGTCATAAATCATCTTACAAATTGAACCTGTACTCCCTAGAGGTACATGTGACACATTTTCATATGGAGGGAAAGATCCTTTGGGATTGCCAAAGATTTCTTATGATGTATGTAGGTACAGGATCAGAGGTGGAAAAATGGAGGGATGAGAGTGTTTTTGCAATGAAAAAGCATAAGAAAATAGACAGCAAGAGAATGAAAGTGTTTGAAGGTGTGTGAAAAGAAGCTGAGCGGCTTGCTTGTGGAGCCATGCCCTGTACTGCTCATCATGGTCATGTTTTTTCAGGTGTGATCTGTCCTTTTTTGAGTGTATATATGTATACGTCCATACATGGGGAGGGGGTGGGGGTGGGATGGTGTATACATATATATGTGTGTGTGTGTGTATCTATATATGTGTGTATCTATATATGTGTGTGTGTATATATGTGTATATTTATGTATGTGTGTGTATATATATATATATATATATGGTTCCATCCAGCATACAGCTTTAGACATTCTGAAAATTTCCTGATTGAAGTGGTTGTGCCCATGAGTGTGCCTGTGGTGGTACCCACAGTCATGGTGGTCCCAGCAATTGGAGAGACTACAGTGTCTGCGGCTCATCTGGGTGTGTGTGTTTGTGTGGGAAATTGGTCCTAAAGAGCATGTATCTCTGCCTTGCAGCCCTATAGTCATGTGAGTTATCCCATCATATCCCTGTGATCCCAGCAACATGCCCACAAGTTGCAGCAAGTAACTCTGTAACTCCAGACAGATACCTAATTCCTTCTGTTTATTCCCCATGCTGCACATACTCAGAGATCACTATGCTAATGCCTGGGAAAAGGTCTGGATGTTTTTCCCATAAAAGTGCCTGGTAGGTTTGTCCTTTCTTACATGAAAATTCTTGAGGTGACTCTGTGTGAGACCTCTCTTCTTGATTGTATGATAACTTTTTGCCGTATCAGTCCCTATCCTTTGCTCATCAGCTCTGCTAATCATTGCCTCACAAGACTGCTGGTAAGTCTCTCTCCCTTACCCTATATATGGATATATATGGAATATATATATTCATATATACATACACACACATATACATATGGATATGTAGCTATGAACATATATGGACACGCAATATACATGTGCATATATGTAAACATACACGTAGACGTAGACATACACATACATGTCTTAATGTATGTATTTTCTTCTAATGCGCTTTCATCTTGATCAGCCAAAGAGATTGGTAGCCCTGTTCAGGTTTGGGAGGCTTTTTCATTTCTGTGTTGATTACCATCACTGGGCATACATATATATGATACATACGTAGATTGATGGGGTATATGCATACTTATAATGTGTAATATGTGGCTGTGCTTCTTTGAGCTACATAATCAGTTTTGCTCCTGGTTGGACTTGCAAACATGCAGACCTGAAGGAAATCATACTACTAGATTAGGTAACACATAATAAACACAAAAACATGTAAGGAAGTTGTAGATTTTTGACTTTTGTTATCATCTGATAGTGAATGTAAGTATGTTTCAGCACAGTAGGGTTTGTACTCTTGAAAACTCATTTGTTCGCAGATCAGGACTGTGTCTGGTCAGCAATATTCTTGAATTTCACAGCTCTAGTTACAATTATGCTTCCAGGCTCAAACTAACAAATTTTTAGTCATGTACTAGTCTGGAATTCACTGAATTTTAATTTAAAGGATCCAGAACTCTGACTGATTCAGTTCTCAGTGTATAGGATAGTGACATTTTCAATTATTTTATGAACATAATGGTTTGTGTACCCAGGACAGGGAGTAGAAACATGAGTTTTATTGAATTTCAGTTCCAGAATGTGTGCTTTTCTCTCTTTAGTCTGTATAGCTCACTGTGAACTTAATGCTGAAATCTCTTTCCTGACATCGACTTGGCTTCCCTGATTAGCTGTTCCCTTGTTATTCCAAAGTCACTCAGACTGTTGTCATTGACTTATTGTACAAGAAGGTATTAGAGAATGGCAAACATGAAATTCTTCACTTAAAGAAACAAAACAACACAAAGGCCTGTGGTAAGCAGGAGAGAGAGTACATCTCAGAAGTCATTGTACAAAGTTCCCCAACTGAGGTAGCAATATGCTTACAGTTAAGAGAGTCTAGATTTAATTTCAAATTTAAAATAATTCTATCTTTCTGGAAGAGGACTACCATCATCACCAAGAAGTAAATTATAGAATATATAGCTAGTCTGTGGAGAAAGTTCATCGCTTGTTTATTTTATGGGATTTTTGGTCTCATGTTGAGTTTCTATAATTGTTCACTGTTTCAAAAAGGGCCATCTTTGCCAGAAAGTAAACAGTGACTCAGTAGAGAAGAAAGCTATAGAAAAAAAGGTGTTTTTAAAACATTTTTAAAAATTTAAACACGCTAGTTTTTAAATCAATGTGAAATATCTTTACCTCATTTTCATGCATTTTGGGATTTTTAAAATGCCGTCCATCTAATATTAGGACATCCCATTACCCTATTAGCAGACAGAAGGAGGATTTACCATTTTTTCACTACATGACAAATGAAAATAATTGACACCACAAGAGTTGACTTGGGATATTCKGATAAGATATTTGGGGCTTCTCTGAAAGTTGTTCCATAGTATTTAATTGCATCTGCTCAAATATGAAAGGTTAATAGCCTGTGGGGAAAAAAAAAATTATCACTGAGACAGAGAGGTCCTTTTTTTTCCTGCATTCATCAGAGGAGAATGTCACCACTCTGCTATTATCACATCTATCTACTGCCCAAAGGAAGGATATGCTCAATGAAAAAACTTTGAATAGTGTACATAATGTATGTTTCTAGAGCTTATTCTTTCATAAAGTCTCAAAGTACTTAACATGTTTTCCAACTTGGTTCATTTGCTCATTGTCACCTCTTTTTACATTTTCACTGAAATCAAAGCTGTCTGAGAAATGGACAATGATCTCAAGATTATAAAGGAGTCTTAAGAAAAAAGTGGAGAATGCCATAATAATTCCCTTAGTAAGTGAAATTTCAATTTGTGTTCCCCCAAGAAGTCCAACAGGAAATGTCAGAGACATTAGCAATTACTAATATCTGTGGTGTGGACTTTATATTTTCTGGGCACATTAAACATTTAACTGAAGCTCTTTTTTACATTGAAAACCACTGCAGACAAAGCAGTAARTCTCAAGTCTTGAAGAACTATAAGGTCTAGAAGATAGCATGGGAGCTAGAAAACCTTTTGTGTTTGAAATTCACAGTGTATGCACTGGAATCAGACAGTATTTGAGGAAGTTTTAGAACATCTCTTTATCCTGGAGAGAAGCAGAAGCCATAGCTCTTTTTTTCAGCCTGCAAGTCTTAGTTGTAAAGATTTTTTTGCATAAGGTATTATTATTGCATGTGTCATACCTCTGTAAAAAAGAGGAGGAAAAGAAAAGCAGTAAGGAAGAAAGGGAGGAAGAGAGGGAGGAATAGAGGTAAGAAGATGGGAGGAAGGGATCTGAAAGGATAGGAGACAAAAAATCCAGTATTTAATCATATCACTAATTTTCTGTCTCTTAGAACATTCACAATTTAGCTATTAACCAGTTTATTTGGTTAATACCAGATTTTAAACAAGCGTACCTTAATAAAATTTAATATCTTCTGTCTTGAGAAACAGAGGTTTATACACATTGGATGTGAAGTCTGAAGCAAGACATGGTCAAGAATCTCTATCTGTAGAGAAGCCAAGTTCTTCTTCTGCTATCTCCTCACCATGTGTGTTGTGGGGGAGAAGGTTTAATCCAATTGAAATCACTCACAGGCAAACACAACTCTAAAGAAGTGGCCTTACATTTGCAATGAGTGCTGATCCACTCATTTATGGGAAAAAAATCTTATTCTAATTATTAATCTGCAAAGAGAGGTAGCTATATTCCTCATAGATCGGCCATTTCGTTTCCTAGTATGGAGAAGTAATATCAGCACAAAATGCACATTACCCACAGGAAATTGGGTAATCCTCCCAGTGTCTGTTACTTGCCCATTTATGTGGTTTATATTGACACTGTAAATGAAATTAGAATTTAATGCATAATTTCTTGGAATCAGTCATGAAGTATTCGAGTGACCTAAAAAAAATGTATTTTGCTGACATACATGCTATGCAGATGTGCAGATGCTGACTGATCTGTGAGCCCTCAGACTCTTCTTGATGTGGAATGAGACCATCAAAAATTCTTTGAAGAAGTATCTTTAAAAAATGTTTTCTTAAAAAATGCCAAAATTGTATCAGAAATCACAATATGATAGATTAATTAATTAATTGATTGATTGAAAGAAAACATGCAGAGAAAAAAGAAAATACTACCATCATTATATATCCATTTCTATTACTCTAGTTTAAGAATTTAATGTGGCTTTTTAGCTCTGTATACTCAGTCATCAGCCATTTCTGTGCAATGAGGTATACTTTTCAGACCATACCCACAGTCACTTTAGTGAAACCTCTGTCTGCTTGTTATCTGTCATTTTCTTTCCACATCCAGAATTCAATGAGGAATCTGCAGCAATAATTTATCTTTACTACAATCTATGATTTAGCATATAGCATACAGCAAAATATCAAGCTCTAATTTTTCGCTCAACACTTCCCTTTTCCATCACCCTTACCTTTCTTACTTCATGACTCTTACCTATAACTGTGATCGCGAGGCTGGGAGTGTCCCAACTTCAGGGACAGAAAGAGGAGGCCACCAGCAGCAGTTCAAGGGAACAAACTCTTTAATTCAAAAATCTGACTTCATTTATATACATTTGTACAAAGGTCAAGAGATTGGCTGCACGGGTCGCCACCTCTTTAACCTGGATGGTGGACATCACCATCAATCATTTCTTCTCTCAGAGGAGAACTATGTAAACATTCTAAAAATACACATTGTTTGCATGAAGCTGTGTGAGAATCTACAGCACGAAGACAGAAGGCAGAAAATTCAGGGCGACATATAACTATTTCACAAATGCTAATAATTTTGAAAAAAAGTAGTTTTTTTCCTAAAATGTTAATTTAAAATCATGATTTACATATGTAATAGACCACAGCAGAGAATCCTGAGGCCTTAGAAAGAAGTTAAAATCTTCTTAAAATCAGACTAACAAATCAATTAGACATGTTGCAGAAATATAAAGTGCTACCTTGACCTTCATGGATTTACTGTTGCTCCCATTTGTTACTCTCTAGTGTTTGTATTGATTTACAAAACTCAAAATAGTATCTTTGTGATTAATATGAAGAAAATAAAATGAACTTGAAGAAAAACATTTTSACTTTCAGGCAAATAAAGCATCTCTCTTTTTCTCTCTTTGTCTGGACATACATGATCAGTGGTGAGAGAGAGATGTTGATAGTTAAAATTATGTGTAACTGTGGAGGTAGCATATATCCAAATCCATGTATAGAGTCTTACAAACTGTTAAGTTATAACATAAAAATAAAAAATAAATAATTATTTAATTTTTTGAATTGGTTGGGTTATGAATTGAAATACAAAATTACATAGCTTGCAGCATTTCTATTCTATTCTAATCTTGTTTGGTAAAACTTGTAGATCATTGATTGATGTTGTTCCAAACAGCATTATAATTCTGATTCTGTGACAGATAGGGCTTACAGCAGTGCACAGTAAGTTTATATATGATTTGGATGGAAGAAGAGTATACATGGATCTCTCATTCTTCTCATGGAGAGTAAATATAAAATATGTGTATGCATATGTATTTGCATATGAAATTTATCATGGAACTTGTAAACTGATAAAACTCTGGTATCCTGAATTACACTTCAGTCATCATAGAAGTTAAAAAGAGATTTTTTTCCTAAAATATACCAACCAAAAAGCACAGGGAAAACCAAAGCAAATAGTCTCTGAATAAAATACTTTGAGTGCTAGAAGAGTGAAAGCAGAAGAAAATAAAAGGAAATAATTAAAAGTATCAAATAAGTACAACTGACACCTCCAAAACTTAAAACAAAAATGTTTTTATTGATATGACCTATCATTGTATTAATCGATGCATTCTTTTATATGTGAGTGGTTTTTCTTTTTGTTTTTTTTTTCCATCTTACGTTCTGAGTTCATTATTTTCTGAGTACCAAAAAGAAAAAAGAAACAAAAATAGCCAAACTGTACTTTTTTTTATGTTTGACTATGGAAAAAATAGTAGTACATTAGATTTTTTATTATTGAAAACATGTAGATATAAATGACATAGAAATACACATTAGAGAAAGCATACTGGCTGTCCTTGCAACCACTGAAATTCTGTCTTGGATTTACTAGAATGGTGCTTAAACATCTTCACAGACATGTGAGATCTCAGTCAGAATCAAAAATGTGTGTTTTGCTTGATCTTCAGTCTGGTGCTTTTCACTCCAAAAAAACCCTAGCTGAACAAAAACAAACAAAAACTCCACCTCAACAGCTTTTCTTGCCCTTCTAACTTTGGAATGACTCATAAGGAGAAAAGAAATCAAGGTCAACTTGCTAAGGGGGCACACATAATAGCTCTGGGTGTAAGAGAAGAATGGAATTGCAAAGACTGAATTTTGTTTCTCATCTTCCGCCAGGCTATTTGTTGGCCTGCCTGTATAGCAGTTGCTATGTCCACACCACGTGATGCTGCCCACAAAGTGAAGTGGGTCTCAAGAAAGAGGTTTTCTTTAAAAATACCTCACTAAATTCATATGGAATAAGCTCGGGGGAAGGGGATAGGGAAATACAGGGGGCATAGATCATCAAGAAGTGTATAGAGCTTGTAGCATCAACAGATATTGGGAGAGCATAGTAAACAGGATAGAACACAGACACAGAAAGGGAATTGGAATGGGCAGAATGCGTGAAGTTTTCTGCAAGCCAAGGAAAATATCATTATTGTTAGAATTGCTAGAAGCAAGATCAGAGGGAAAGCCAACATTGGAAGCATTTAATTGATAGAGGGGAGTCTTGCTTTCAGATTTTTACTTCCAGTCTTTCCCACTCACCAGATCTGAATTTTATCCTGTATGAAATATGTCCCTTTATTTGCTTTCAATGATGTATGAGTTTAGAAATCTGAATTTTCCTACTCTGTCTGCTTATGGAAAAAAACCAAAACAAAACAACAAAACATAAAGCCAAAACCCCAAACTCCCACAAATAAATACTCAAACCCAAACAAACAAACAAAACAGAAAGAAGAAAAAGTAAGTGCTTTATCTGAAATTTCTGGAAAACTTGAGATGCCATTCAGCATGAAATAGTTGGTGAATTCTTACATGTGGTTCACCTGTGAGGTTGAGCACCAAGTCTATTTTCCACTTTTAACAGATTTGCCATAAAAAGAGACATGCTATTAGAAAATGTGAATGAAAGGCCATTTAATTAATCTCTAAAAATGGCAGCATATTTCCTTCACTGCAAACGTTCTTCAATGGTCTGTTGGCATTTTTCATGGTAGAATTTTTCTTAAGATCACAAGAATGACCAAGTCAGGCCAGTGCAAAGGTCCATTTCTCCATTGTAGTACCTCCAGAAACATCCAAGAAGAAAAGTGGAGTCAAATCTGCCTGCCCTATGTTTGTTATTTTGTGGGCATGTATTACTGGACAAGTTTTACTGTCCACAAAGGCAGGAATTTCTGGAGTTGTTTCATGAGAAAATGCCAATCAAACAATTCTGTCTAGAGGAACTTATATAATTAAGAATTGAGTGCAAGTGCTTATAACATTTTACTATCTTTTATTAATTAGGATTGAAATTTAAATGTATAATTATTTATTTTTCCTCCACAAACAATAGATAATAGGATAATATATAATATTCCCCTACAGAAAGTACATGCCCTAAGGTCTCGTTTGCTTAAACTATATTCTTAGTCTCATACTAGCATAGCAATCAGCAATTTATTCTCGTTATGTCATGCATGATTCTTTTTGATTTCTTTTAATATATGAAACACACATGTATGCTGTGCAACTGGAGTTTTACCTGAAGTTATTATCTGGGTGGGCTTTTTGTTCACAGTCATGCCATCCAAGTTGGTTGATGATACAGTAAAATAAAATATTTGGGGGGAAAAAAAAAAAGGTGCAAAGATATGGAGGGGAAAAAATAAAAATGTAGGGGAAAAAAAAAAATCAGTCAGGACTATGTCCACAATAAAGTTTAATTAAAATATACTACTGTTCCCCATCCATTTCACCCTTGGCCTTTCATTCACAGGTAGAAACTTAAATATAGAGAAAATAGAAGACTATTAGAAAAGACATCAGCAAGAATGCCCAACAATAGTCAGATATTAAATGCAAGGCAATTGCGTTTTGTGTCGGTTACAGAGAAGCTAATGAAAAAAATAGAATATGTAACATGATGTCTCTTTCATCTATAAAAATATCAGCTCAGAGGTTACGCTTCATTAACTTCAAATGTAGCATGAATAATAAAGGAAGAAGGCACAGCATTCCTTTGATACATTGTGTGAAAGCTTATCATTCCCTCTTTCAAGTGACAGTTTATTAAATAAGGTGAATAATAGAAAATATTCAGACTAGATCCAAATCATAGTCTGACATTCTCTGCCTGATCACAAAGTAAATATAACAGCTCTGCAACTCCATTTTGTGAGATTAGGAAATAAATGGGAGAGGATATATGGAGCTCCCTACAGTGAGCTCACTCAAACATTTTTCTGATTAAAACATTAATTGAATTTAAAAAAAAGTTAAAAAAATTACCTTGGCAAAAGACACAAGGAGTCTCCACCTCCCTCTTCTTGGACAAAAGCAAACATATGCAGAGTAAAGAACAAATATGTATAGCAACTCTATTTTTTACGAACCCTTTGCCATGTCATGACAAATACACCACTCCAGGAAGGTGCTGGTAAGCCATTTCCTTTTTCAAGCCCCTAAAAACTGCAATGCCTTTGTGTAAATTTCTGTTGATTAACTGTGCAAAATACTCTAGAAAGAGAACAAGTTAAAATTACTTTTGAACCACATCCCTTCTTAGACATAGCTGAAATTTCATTGGCGATTTCTCCATGTAAGTAGAAATAGTAGTTTCATCGGTTTTTCTTTAGAATCTGTGCCATGAATCTCTTTAGTAAGACACAGTCATGAACACATCCAAAAGAAATTGTAAACAATTTCAAAAATCTCTTTGGATCACAGTTTAATCGTCACTATTCCTTCAAGGTGGGAGGTTAGGATTTCCCAAATTATTTGACTAGTTAATACTGCTATAAGAACAAAAGAAAAGAAAAAAGAAAATAAATGTTCTCATCCTTTTTTGCATAAAACTTGCCACTCCTGTCATCCTGGAAAAATGCAATTGAAGTTTAAAATTGCAGGCAGTGATCAAAGGAAGTGTTGAGAAAAGAAGTTGAATAATACAATATTTTGAGTGTTTATTGTATAAGAAACACAACACACAAAGCTCTAGCTTTTTCAATTAATGAAGAAGAAATAGTATTTAGATACATGAAAAGGGATTTAAAAAGATATCTTAGAGTTTTTTCTTACAATATTGGAAAATAAATGATTAAGGAAATGGAAAATTAAACTCTCTCTCTTTAGAAAACATTTGAAGTATTAAAACATAATGGATAAAGTTTTGCTAGTAATTTACTTATTTGTTTCAAAATATTTCCATACATGAACTTGAAATGCAATAAGGAGAAAAAGGAAGAGAGAGGAAAAAAAAAAAAACATTTAAAGAAAAGCTGTGGACAGTGGTAATTTTTATTTATTAGAAAACAAATTAAATGAAATGAAAAATAAATTTTCAGATTTGAAAAAACCAGCATTTTTGGAACAAAGATAAACAAGACATATTCCCTAATATGAAAACATATTGCTTTTTCCAAACCTGTGAATTAAAACAACTTCATATTTCATRTTGCAACCAGCTCATCTCTGCAGGTGTTTAAATAATTGCGAAGTAAGAGAAATGTGGTCCTTGAAAGTCAATATGAACAAAATTTTTCAGTTCTATTAATGAAAACAAATTTTCTGCTTGTTTGTTTTCAGTATACTTCATACAGAACACTAAGTCCATTTTGTTTCTGAAGATTACAACAGGCAAATGATTCATGTGTAAGTTAAGTAAACAGAATGAAATTATGGATTATGATGGTAATGTTGCCACAACCACAATAGGAGCAGATCACCTTTGGAGATCTCGGTAGGTGCCAGCACCACCACGTGCCATCACATATGGGATTTGTTTCAGAATCAGGATTGAGGGGGTGTTTTTTCTTTGGCTGCTAAAACACAGTAGCTAGTGCTCACTGGAATTTCATGTGATTTGGATGGCCTTTTTTTTTCCACTGAGGCTAATTCACAAGTTCCATGTAAATTCACATTTGAACTCACCTATATTAAAATGCTGATTTAACATTTGAAATGTACTCCTAAAAATGTGAAAATTGTCCACTAAGGAATAGATAAACTGTAATAAGATTGACCTGATCAGTCGTTATCAATCTTCTTAAATATTACTGGAGGAATAAGAAATGTACATGAATAATATTCCAGATACTGGTACCTAATGCAGACATCATTAGTATTAGAACATACAAACAAAACACTTAATTTATAAACAAACCAGAGAAAAATATTAATACACTGAGAGGGAAAACTGCATGGATCTCACAAGCAGACTAAAAGGTTAAGTCTGTTAATATTCCTTTTAAAAATTTGCTTGACTCTAGTTTGTAGTGCTTAATACTCAATGCCTTAGACATTTCTAACCGGAAATACAATTGTCTAAATAAAGAAACACTACTCAAAAAGTGAAAAGAAATACTTTTTGTTACAGATTTTTTAGTGTTTCATTGTCTGAGAATGAGAACTAAATCACTGTTCCATTTGCCAACAAGCAGCAGTTAGGCCCAATTGTCCTAAATTTTTAGACTTTTAGGATAGATTTTCCTACATGATCATTAGGTTTGGCTTCACAATATGACTTTTTGAAAATTCAGCTTTCTAGGCTTGAAACTACATTTTATTTTTCTGTATATGATAAATAATTTTATAAACACTAAAAAACTCTGCTGCTATTGTTCCATAAAACCTCAGGAAAAACAATTTGCTCTAAGCAGTCACTGAAGCATCTGAGCAATCTGAGAACAGTATAATGAAATGTATGCAAAGCAATTTTACCAGTTTTTCCATCATTCTAAGGTTGAATTAACAATAAGTATGAAATAAGAGATTATCAGCAACAAGAGATTACCAGCAACAATTCCAATATCTCACAACTTGAAAATAGACTGCAAGTGCTTTGGATTTTATTTTAGGTGCATCCTATTGAGTATGTAGACCATATTAATTTGGGGAATGTTGAAATAGGATGATAAGAGCTTTCAGAATGATGCAAATGGCCTTCCACCCGAAGATCTGTTGAGCTTCCTAAGTTATATTAGCACAGCAGGGAAGCATGGCAGAACTCCAGTTTTCATCTGCACCATGTTCTGTGTAGTGATTTATATGGATGCTGAGGAAGCACAAAAGTGCCACCAGTTGCCTCACTTATATTACAACACATGTAAAATTTTATTTCCTTCTTTTTTTTCAGGTCTAAACCATTTCTATTTTAGGTGTATCTGTAGCAATTTATGTGATTTGTTAGTGTTCTACCTTTTTTTTGCAAAATACATGCAAACACTAGAAGATAGTAGGAAATTTGGTTCTCTGGTTTTATTTTTATGTTTGATGTTACCACATATCCATTAATATTGATTAAAATTCGCAAAAGAAGTTGTTGAATAACAGTTTGCAGATACAAATTGATTTTGTGTCCAATAAGAATCCATTCCTTATAGTCCTTAACATTAAAAAGATAATTTCTTTTTGTCATCCTGTTGAGAGTAAAGGGCACCAGAAAGCAGACACGAGCTGCTGTTTTCATTTTCCAAATGAGATCTTTCAGGATGTGTTCTGGTTTTTGCTCCACAGAAATCTCTGTTTATTATTGAAATAAATTAATGGGTTTATTTATTTATTTATTTATTCTTTTTGAGTTGATATGAAAGAAGCTGTATCCCGTGAAAGAGTATGCATCTTTTCTGGTCACCATGAACAGTCATGAGAACTTTAATTACTGTGTTTTCATATTGCTTTTCACACATCCTATGAAAAACACACCAGAACTTTGAGACTGTGAAATTTAGGTATATGCATAACAATTGTATTATTTGTAATCAGCAAAAAGGACTGGGAAAATGAAAATATAGCATATTATTTAATATTGCTAAGGAGGAAAAAGGTTTTGTTAGAGTTCACCAAGGGAAGTGTACTCTCCACTATTCTTGTTTCATCAGGCCAGAAATCTGGTTGGAATTTACACCACAACATTCTTCTTGTAAAGATGTGAATTTTATCCTTCCCTTCCTTCAGACTTGGAGACTAGCTGTGCTCCAGTTTCTATACTGCTGCCTTTTGTTGTGATATTTCAGATTACTTGTGGTGACCAAGCCATTTTAAAAATATCTAAATTCTCATCCAGAGTGACTGATATCAACCAGAAGTGCTAAGTCAAGGCCAGGAGAGAAATGCAGTGTTGCATGGCTGAGCTCACTGTGCTAAGGAGCTGTGTCCTGCAGGAAGAAGGAACGCTTTGTACACACATGCACATGAGTGCATAGTCAGCTGAAGACTCATTTGCCAGAATCTAAGTCTTCCTTTTTCAAAAAGTGAGACTAAATGATTAGTGATCCTCTGTTTATGACCTCATAAAGTTTATGATCAGTGAATTTGTAACATCTGATCCAAGCCACATTTCAGTTCTGTTTTTTCGTGTCGTCATAAGTTTCCTCAGCAGCAGTACTCTTTAAGGAGTACTAGTATGGTACTACTGAGTACTCTTTTATTCAAGAGTTCTCAAATACCTGTCCTTCTTGCAGTTCCCTTGAGCAGCAAATTCAGTACATTTCCTTGATATGCTGAAGAACGGACATTTGAGCACAAATTTGGCATCATAGGTGAACATATTCTTTATTTTAGTCTGTAGAAGCCTCCCATTAATTTCACAGGTTCTAGAATGCCTGTTGATTAACTCATTTCTGTTTGAGGACCATAGCTATTTAACAGGCACACAGAATAGTTTCAGTGATATATTTCCTCTAAAGTGTTCTGTTTCAAAATAGGTAACATGATAATTAGCTGCTGAAAAATGTTCTTTTTATACTGTATAATAAGGATTCTATCCTTGGCTGCAAACTTAATTAATGTATGGGACTTGGACTTCAAACAAAAACAATGCTCACAAATAACTTCTCATTTTTAGCAAAATAATTTTTTAATTTAAACAAGTAAAGAAAGAATAAATCACCTTAACTGACAGCTTGGTGCAGACTCAGCTGGGGTGTAATAGTTTTAAAGTGATGGTAGTATCTAAATTAGGATATCGTAAAGGCGTGCAAATAAATGCTAATTAAACTTTTTTTTTTTWATTTTATGTTGCCTTCTGTCTTGTCTGTTTGGTGTCTTTTATCTCTGGTGTAGTCAACACATACTGCAAAGACCTGATTAACATAAGAAGAAATTATGAGTATGGAAACAGTGTTTCCCAGAGGATTTTTCCCCTCATTTCAGGAAATGCTTTTTAATCAAAGAGTAATGCCCAGTCTTCAAGATGGCTAATTAAAGGCAGGAAGATTGAGCAGTGAATACATTTATGTTATAAATGTTTCTGTTATTCAGCTAAGTAATATATGAGTAGACCATTGAAGAGGCTGCCAAGATTTTATTCTCAGAGAATAGGGAAGGGTGACTATGATATTTTCACAGAAAAGCAGCAGGTGTAATGCACCAGCTGATGAAACAACTGAATTAGAATATAGAAGGGTCCAGACTGAATTCTGATCAAGGTATTTTATGTTTTTCACTTTATGCAATGCACACAAACCCTGGCATAAAAATACACACAGACATGCAAACACAAAAGAGTTAACAATTGCTTTTGTAAATTGTAGGAGGATTTTCTAGGATGCATTTGGTCTTATTCTCTCCTACACTCTTTCTCTCTAAGCACTATCATACCGTTCTGAATTTTTCCACAAAAGGTAAAGAGGAAAAAAAAACCTCCAAACCATCTGAACAGAGGGTATATATTTACTACAAATTCTTCTACCTTTTTTTGTTTGCCTATAATTTTGTGTACTATTAAATTGCCTTGTTCAAGTAGTTGTGCTGACTTTGAGTTTCCTTCAATAATAAGGTCTATTCATAGTTTCTAAATCTGCTGAAATGAAAAAAAAAGAACCGTGCATATTTTCATGATCTTTTGTCTGGGGCATTGAGTTTTCTTTGATCCACAAGCTTTTCACAGTGAAAAAGGATACCAGAGAATTTAAAACACTGTGACAATCTCAGGCTACTTCAAATTGTCTATCACAATCTATTACAAAGATTATTAAAGAGAGTCTCTCTTATATTTCTGTGTGATTGCTCACAAATACATTTGTACTTACAGACAATTACTCAGAATATCTAAGTACAAAAATGTTTTTACATGGAATGATGGAAGGCTTGAGTGTAAGACTGCTATTAACCCCCTATTCACCTGAAAAATGCTATTGAAACGTCTGATATTGTTGCTGTAACTTTCCTCCTGATGATTATCTATCTATGTGCAAGGAACCAGACAAACACTGAGCGGATGAGTGAAGCTTTGGTAAATCTTTCTTTAATACCAGCCAGGTGAAAGTCTGCATACACATGAAAATGGTATCAAAACAGATGGTCCTGAATCTAAAGTACAGACGAAAATGTTTGCTCTGTTTTAAATTAGTATTTTTTTAATAGGGTTTTTCCCCCAATGGGGCAACAAATTTTTTGAAGCATATCCAGCTGTAATCAATGTTGTCTAAAGTGATGTTTCATTAAAAAAGATACAAAATAAACCACAAATATTAAATTAAAAACAAAAAGTGTCCTCATCTGTTATATCACAAGTGATATTTTAAGTCCAAAAAGAACTGCTGACAATTCCTTGGTAACATATTCATTTGTATTTGGAAATTTTCTACGATCTCAGAACTTTAAGGTAGAAAAACCAAAAGAGAAATGGATAACAAGAAATCTATCTTCAGATATCCAACTAGCTCCCACATTCAAGGTTGTCAATAAACTACAGGGCTATTGTTAGCCTTACAGGACCCATTTTTCACCATCTTACAGTAACATCCTACATTTGCAGGAAATGAGGTATGTCAGATGTCACAATTTACAATGGAAATTACTGCCCTTGAAAGTGTTGGCCAAAATGAGAAGAGATATTTTTAACTTGCTGTACCTGTTGTTAGGCTTATGACAACTGCCGTCTTCTGGTAAGGCAACAGAAGGACATTTTGTAAAGATTTCTACAAATAGTTAAAGACTTCATGACCCCTGGGATTTCAACCTGTTTAATTATTATCATGACAATATATTATTAATATTATAGAAATCATTTTTAATAATTATATATCTATATTGCTACTGCCATTTAGTAGTATCATCATCATCATAATTATTTCCAGTTATTTGTCTGTTCTTATCCCAGTCCATGGGGTTTTCCTTTTTTTAGGTTCTGCTCTTTATCCCACTAGAAGTGGGGAATGAGTGACCAGCTTCACTAGTAATGCCTAGACACTGCCCTGGTTCTGCTGTTCTTACCCAATATTCCATGCCTCTAACTAACCTTAAATTGATATCACAAAGAACAAAAACAAAACAAAAACCAAACAAACACCCCCCCAAACAAGAACAACAACAACAACAAAAAAAAAACCAACAACAACAACAACAAAAAAACCCAAACCAAACCAAAACCATGGGAAAAATAAATCAATAACCCAGTTGTGCACTTGTTTAAATATTATCTCCAACTGTGAGGTATCAGTCCACAGGCACCGCCAAAGTTCTGAGCTTCCTCTCTGCTAGGACATTTCTCCAGTGGTGCAGAGTGCAACGTGCTGGGACTTTGGCCCAAGTACTCCATGCTTGGGCTCAGGAGCACATCCATGGCCGGGTTGTGCTGTTGACATACCTGGCCTTTCCAGGCCTAACCTCATCTGTCTGGATGGAATACTTAGCTGGACCTCTCAGTTTCCCAGATTCGTGGGACCGTTGGCTTGCCCTGGCCACTGTCAAGGACCTTGATGGTTCAACGCATCAGGAGCTGTACTTGCCCTGCCCTGTCACCCCACTGGGGTCCTGCTCAGCTCTGCTACCCCTGGGAAACAGCTCTGCCAGCTCCTTCCTGATGTGTCCTTGCCAAGCTAGCCATTTAAATCAGGAACACCAAACTCTTCATGTTGAGTGCTTTATAACCTTTTAAGCATGGTAACAGCCAGGACTCCAGCAAGGTACATACCTCTGAACAGCTCCTAGAAATGAAAGCTGCAGGAATTATGAAGGATCTCAGGAAAGTCATGCTGTATTTTTACATGAAATAACCCATAGGTTCTCACATGTGAAAATTTGAAATAAAGGAAAAAAATAATGGGATCTGTTTATTAAATTTTTAATGGATAAAAGTGGATAAAATTAGCTCACAGAGGCCACCAACAAAAAATACAGATTGGTCAGTCAAACATTCTGCAAGTTCTACACCAACAAGGTCATATACATTTTGCAGCCTTAGAAAAATCACTGTCTTATGCCTCCATGTCCACACCATATATAATTTTCAATTTTCTTCTTTCTCTATTTCTTTTCCTTCCACCTTTTTTTTTTTTTTTTTTTTTTTTTTTTTTTTTTTTTTTTTTTTTTT